>JAJOZX010003289.1:92500-217500 GCA_023014485.1 Bathynomus jamesi | reverse complement strand
AAATGAAATCTCTTTGTAAATATTTAAATGATAATTAATTTACTTATTACTAATAAAGCTTAATTAGTTATTAAAGAGAATTGTGGGAGCAGGTTTTTGTTCTGAATCACTATTTTGGCAGATTTCAAGAGGAAAGATGGATTAATTTTGATATTTTACTTTCATATATCTGAAAGTTAATTTCTAATTTTTTCTCTCTCTAATTTCCATTGGAGATATATTAATAACTTATAGTTAACGTCATTTTCTATACAAATAATAATAATAATAATAAATAATAATAACAGAGTAATAGCTATAAACGGTATTGCGGAGTAATATTGATTCCTATATGAACGCTCCATTTTCAAGAAATAGGCTTCAGTTAATTAAATAGAGTAATAATTGGGTTGAAACAATTATTCGCGAGTTGTCAGAGAGCAACTTCAGTTTTTATTTTGATTTCTCGTGACGTCATCAAGAAATTCTGATTGTCAACATAAGCTTTAAGGTTGACGCCCGCCGATATTACATAGCCACGACCTTGGCTGAAAGCCTAGAACATTGAACTCAGCCATAGACAGCCAGCCATCAGCCAGTCAGCCAGGTAGCATCCCAGGCAGCCAATATAGTAAGGATAATTTAACTATACACCTTATATGTATATATATATATATATATATAGGGTAAATTTATTTTTATATAATTATTTTTGACACGCTTTCTATTAAAAACAAGTGTATATATATATATTTCATATATAATTTATTAATCCTCAAAGATTTATTAGTTGAAAAACAAAACATTATATTTTTTCTATCTTTGAAAACCATTATTCATGTGTATGTAAAGAGAGTTTTGTGATGTGATGTCTCACAAAACCTTGTCCTTGTCCAGTTATTTAATCTAACCCATCTTTTCAACCTTTAAATGGATAGAGAGAAGAGAGAGAGAGAGAGAGAGAGAGAGAGAGAGAGGAGAGAGAGAGAGAGAGAAGTTTACAATAGTTTCTCGTAAAACGTGATTTGTTTTATGATAAATATTGTTAATATCGATGTATTATTTTATAATAGCGAAGTAATAATATATATATATATGTATATATATGCAGCTGCAAAGCATCTGTGATTCAATGTATTTTTATATGAAATTTCAAACAGAGAAGCATCCTTATCAGCATACTTACGTATGCATAGCTGATATACATGCTACTGTGTAAGGAATGTTATAGTAATTACACATATTAAGCACACACACACACACACACATGTGCACTAATATGTACACATAATACGACAATCTCTGTACAGGAACAGGAACCTACATATGTGAAGTTTGTTTTAAATTTGGTGCTACAGAACATCGTCAAAGTGATGACGAGTACACCTAACACACACACACACACACACGAGTATGTGCGTATTTTGTTTGAGTCAGTCAATATCGCTCACACTGATGAGTAAATATTTTCAAATTTTTATGCAATTAAGCCTTTAAAAACTTCGTTATTCCTCATCCACGGAAGATTACGCACTTAGTCACGTGACTTTCCGCATCTATGTTAACAAAAGCTCTTTTGTAGTTACACTTTTTTTTTATCCACTGTGACGTCGGTGATGTTTAATTTGCTGAATAAAGGATTAATTTCTGTTGGTTGGTTACTTCCTCATATATTTATGGTTTGAAGGTTCTTTCATTTTAGGTTTTATATATATATATATATATATATATATATATATATATATATATATATATATATATATAAGAACTTTAATATTAAAACTTGTAAATGTAAAAGGAAACACGTCTTTGCAGTATATTTCGTAATATAAAAAAAGGAATCCTATCTTTTTTCAATTTAATAATGTTTGCACATCGATAAGCAACACCTTTAGCTTGATCCGAGGCGAACTGCAACACGCTTAACAACTTATTAAACGCCCTAATGAACGACTAGTGAATAAGTCGACAAATCGTTTATATGTCAACACATAATAAATAAACTCATTTTATGGGAGTTTTATATGAGAATATGTTGGGAAAAAAAAATGACTTTGGGTTTGATGTTTCCGACCCTGCATGATTATGGTTCTGAACAGATCTTCAAAATGTGTTCAATATGCGATTCTCAACGGCCTTTATGTTCTGTATAAGGTCCATCCTATACGTATTTCCTTAAATGCATTCATAATATCCTTTTTCTTCTTTAATCTGACCATATGATAAGAAGATAATGGCCCTGCAGAAGATAATGTTAATTGGCTTTTTTTTTCCTATCTATTTCTGGTGTTCCTCAAGGCTCTGTTTTGTCTCCTATTTTTTTTTTTTTTTTTTTTTTTTAAATTTTATGTTCGACCATTCCTTTACAGTCCCACACGGAATGATTCAGTATCTGATGGATCTTCCGTTTATAATTCACTTCATGGAGGGCGACGTTTGTGGCCTTGTTAGTAATATGAGGTATAAACTTGAACAAATTTAGCGAAGCGAATACGAGCTTCTTCATTAATAAAACGAGCGTATAATATTACGAACTCATTAAAACTTTTTAATAAACGCATACGAGTGTATATATATGAGAGAGAGAGAGAGAGAGAGAGAGCACGCATGAGCACGCGCGTTTTGGATGAGACAAAATTGACCCCACCAAGATTCGAACCTGGAATCTCTGAGTAGGAGTCGCCATTACCTCGAGTGGGGTGGGGAGAATACGTAAACCCTCTGGACACGAAAGCTTTATGCGTTCCCACAGTTGTCGAGTATATAGTTGCGTTTATTTTTCACCGTCGTCGTGTGGTAGTAACGCTCGCGACTCCTGCTCAAAATGTCTTGCTATGTTCGAATCCTGGTGGGTCAATTGTTATATATATATGTGTGTGTGTTTACCAACTGCAAATAACCACAATCCAACAATGTTCCACCTGGTACTTGCAGCTTCCAAACATTTTCTAAGTACCCACGCTTACTGCGGTTTTCTCTTAAAAAAAAATGTATACGTAATTCATTCAACATCATGCATTTCAGATCCTTTGAAATCTTTTTTTTTTTTTTACTTAATAACAGGCATGAACATAAACTATCTTGTATACATGTAATAACAACCTTTTACTTCAGTGTCTCTCCCTGAACCAAAATTTTCGAAAGGTATGCTCACTTTCAGATACGGCAATGAGGTTTTGACGTTTTGCATATATATGGAAAGGTTGCGGCGTAAATGCGGAGTGTTGACAAAATAAATAGACTCTACGATGACTGTCGTCAAGAACGAATGGCAAAGCTCATCAATGGAAGGTCAGGACGTGTGTCAGCTTAACGTAATGGAAAGGGAAAGCAACACGATTCTAAAATATTCATGAATAAATCTATTATTTATTTATAGATTTTATTATCAAATAAAAAAATATGGAAAATCTTATATTTATTTTTATCAACCCTCTTTTTACATTATATAATAAGTTAACAAGAATTAACAATTGAATTAACGAAAAACGAGAGAAAGAAAATTTACTGACAGTAGACCAGAGGCAAAAAACAAATGTGAATTCCTTATAAGGAATTCACATTTTGTTTTTGTCTGTATTTTTAGACGAGCAAAAACGTGTTCAAGAATACTTGCTTAGAATTGGGCTTGAATTCATGTGGGAAATTTGAAAATGATTGATTCTAAGTCAATATAATCTTATACGCGTTTGATGAAAATCTAATTTCTATTCAAGTAAATTCATTTATTTTGTTCAATTTTAACAAAAACTAATCGGATAAGTTTAAACACAAATAGTCTGTTACTTAAAAAATCTAAATTTTTTTTTGGTTCAATCCTGTAGTGAACTTTAAAAGACCGGGAGTTTTGGTAGGATTAAGTATGAATACTGTCAGTGTATTTAATTTGAAACGGAACGTATTCGACACAGACGTCCATAAAAGGTTAAATTCTTCGCAATTTGCCGTTATGCCTTTACAGACTTGTCTTTCCGATCAAAGACGTACTTTGACGTTTAAATTTCAATCCTGTTTTTTTTTTTTTTTTTTTTATCATTATTTAGTCTTGTTCCAAGTGAGATTCTATAATTATATCACACTTTCAAAAAGGAATTAAAAATCAATTAATTAACTAATGTTCATCAAACTTAAAAATGTTAACTTTATTCTTTAAGAAAAAGTATATATATATATATATAGATATATATATATATATATATATATATATACATATACATATATATACATTGAGAGCTCAATATGAATCAGTTTTCAGTACCCCAAAAAGTGACAAAGCGATACCTGACATAAATGCATTCTTTGAAGAGGAATTGCAAGGAGAGTATATAACAGACTTTGAGTTTACACCAGAAGATGTAGCGAGAGCTATAGAACAAATGAAACTACATTCAGCTGCAGGTCCGGACAATTGGAACGCATTATTGATTAAAAATTGTAAAAATGAAATAGCTACACCTTTATACTGGATATGAGAAGATCCCTAGACACTGGGGAAATACCGAGCATCTTGAAAAGAGCAAACATTGTCCCTATATATAAAGGAGGGACAGATCTCAAGCAAAGAACTATAGACCAGTGTCATTGACGTCCCCTCACCAAAGTATTTGAAAGAATAGTTAGAGAGAAAATTTATGATTTCCTGGAGACACGGGAAAGATTCAACGAAAATCAGCATGGATTCCGATCAGGTAGATCATGCCTATCACAACTAATAGAGCACTACAACAATATCCTAGATGCATTGGAAGGCAATGA
The DNA here is from genome assembly GCA_023014485.1 of Bathynomus jamesi. Classification (NCBI taxonomy): domain Eukaryota; kingdom Metazoa; phylum Arthropoda; class Malacostraca; order Isopoda; family Cirolanidae; genus Bathynomus; species Bathynomus jamesi. The sequence goes on along the minus strand of JAJOZX010003289.1, from coordinate 212,766 downwards.
CAACTACGATGTTATATACACAGATTTTGCTAAAGCTTTCGATAAATGTGACCATGGTATAATAGGACATAAAATTAAAGACATGGGAATAACAGGCAAAGTGGGAAAATGGATCTACAACTTCCTTAGTGATCGTTTTGCAGGTCGTCAAAATTCAAGGTATATCATCATCAGAATCGGAAGTACGCAGCTCAGTACCACAAGGGACAGTACTGGCCCACTCCTGTTCATTATCATGCTAACAGACATAGACAGCGGAGTAAACAGCAATAGTATAGTAACATCCTTTGCAGACGATACAAAGATCAGCAGAAAAATCAGCGATGTACATGACGTAGAGGCCTTGCAGAGGGACACGAACAAAATATACAAATGGTCAGAAGACAACAACATGTCATTCAACGCCGAGAAATTTCAACTCTTGAGATATGGTAGAAAAGAAGAACTTAAAGAGACTGCATATTAGCTCCAGATAGACAGGAAATTCAGAGAAGCATGAAAGCGATTGATCTCGGGATAATAATGACAGATGATGCGAAATTTGAAACACAAAATCAGATAGCGATAAATAAAGCAAAAAGAGTCGCCGGACAGGTTCTAAGAACGTTCAAGAGAAGGGACAGGACAGTAATGATTCCCCTGCTAAAACACTGATTATACCAAAACTTGAATACTGCTCAGTTTTGACGTCCCCATATAAAAAGGAAGAAACTAATAAACTAGAAGAACGCAAAGGCATTTCACAGCCAAGATTGATGGCTGCAAAGAACTCAACTACTGGGAAAGACTACGTAAACTAAATCTGTACTCACTGGAAAGAAGAGGAGAGAGGTACATCATAATCTACATATGGAAAATGATCGAAAAACTGGTACCAAACCTAAAACTAAACCCAATTACCATTCAAACAACACTGGAAAATAGGAAAGGCAGAATGTGTAGTGTTCCCAAATTAAAAGCACGACAAGGGACCTCCTCAACCCTGAAGGAAAATAGCTTGGTTGTCAGGGGGCCAAGACTTTTCAACCAGCTTCCTAAGGACCTCAGAAACGTAACGGGGGTCAAAGTTGAAGTCTTCAAGAAAAGACTGGATGCCTGGCTCAGGACAGTACCAGATGAGCCGGGCGTGCCTGGCTATGTACGGTGGAGAGCGCAAGAAAGTAACTCGCTCCTCCACCAGGCCAGACCTAGAGGCGGGGGCCACCAGCTTGACCTCCGTGTGAAGAGAGACCAACACACGAAACAACATAAGGTAAGGTATATATATATATATATATATATATATTATCTCGAAGTTTTATAAAAAATTTAATTTTACAAGGAGTGCTTGGATCCTATGCAAAAATATATTATAATACATATTATAAATTATACAGCTTCTACTCTAGTTTCGATATATATCAGTATTTTCACACTTTCATACAAACACACACACACACACACACACACACACATATATATATATATATAATATATATATATATATATTATATATATATACCTTGGTAACCTTGATTTAGCTTCCGCCGGAATTGTTCATTCTGACGAAGGTCAAGCTTGTCACTCCACTTTAGACTTGCAGTTTAACGTGGAATCCGAACCACGCCTCACCAGCAGCCCAGCGTCTTAAGCCCCGCCCCACCACCACCACCACCACCACCATCCACGGTACCCATTCATCTACCAACCAATTTTTATTGTATGAAAGGATGAACATCTGGGTTTGCTGCGCGCCGCCTGCCCTCACTACGCTACCGAGGTGCATATGTAGTATATACCTTTCAACCTTTCAAATGTTCCGTGCGATGATTCCTCATTTCACGAAGGTCAAGCTTGTCGCCCTCCTCTGGAGTTGGCCTGGTGAAGTAGTGAGTTGGTTTCTTGTGCTCTCCACCTCACATAGCCAGATACGCCCGGCTCATCCGGATTGTTCTGAGCCAGGCGTCTAGTCTTCTTTGAAGATGTCCACTGCACTTCCTTCGTGTTTCTTAGGTCTTTGGGCAACTGATTAAAACTTTTAGTCCTCTCACTACAAAACTATTTTCTTTCAGGTTAAGGATGTTTCCCTGTCTCGGCTTCAATTTGGGAATACGACACAGTCTATCGTTTCTACTTCCCACCGTGTTCGGGGATTTATAGGGTTCAGAGTAAGATAGGGACTAGTTTCTCCATTATTTTCCAAGTGTAAATAATGGTGTATCTCTCTCTTCTCCTTTCCAGTGAATATAGGTCTAGTTCGCGTAACCTTTCCAGTATTTAGTTCTTTGCACCCGTTGATCTTGGCTGTGAAGCTTCTCTGGATCCTTCCAGCTGTCTAATGTCTTCTTTTTTATGTGGGGATGTTAGGACCGAGCAGTATTCCAATTTGGGTATGATCAGGGTTTTCAGTAGAGGAATCATTACATTCCTATCCCTTCATTTAAAGGTTCTCAATATCTGTCCCGTTATTCTCTTTGCTCTGTTTACTGCTATCTTATTTTGTTTTTCAAATTTCGCATCATCTGTCATTACAACCCCTAAATCTTTTGCTCCAGAATTTCTCTGAATTTCCTGTCCATTTGGGATATAATATTTCATGGATTTTAGGTCTTCTCTTTTTCGTACCTTAATAGCTGAAATTTCTCGGCGTTAAACTTCATATTATTGTCTCCGTCCACGTGTAGATTCTGTTTATGTCGTTTGTAGAGATCCTATATCTTCTGGGTTTCTTATTTTTCTACTGATCTTTGTGTCATCCGCAAAGGATGTTTACTGTGCTGTCTCTGGTAACGTCCTCATCTATGTCAGTAGCATGATTATGAAGAGTAGTGGAGCTAATATTGTTCCTTGTGGTACTGAGCTGAGGACCTCTGATTCGATGAATACTCCTGTACTGTAACGACATGCCGCTTGCTCACTTAGGAAATTATTATCCATTCCCTACTTTTCCTGTTATTCCCATATATTTCATTTATGTATTATGATTCCATGGTACATCTCGTCGAACGCTTTAGCAAAGTCTGTGTATATTACATCATAGTTTTCAATACTTTCCATTGCATCAATAACGTTGTTGTAGTGTTCCATTAGTTGTGATAGGCATGATCTGCCTGACCGAAACCCGTGTTGGTTATCATTGATTTTTTTTTCCTGAGTTTCCAAAATCATAGATTTTCTGTCTAACTATTCTTTCAAATATTTTAGTGAGATGAGATGTAAGTGACACTGGCCTATAGTTTTTGGCCTCGGATCGATCTCCTACTTTATATATTGGGACTATGTTCGCGCTCTTCAGGATGCCCGGTATTTCTCCCGTGTCTAGTAATCGTTTCCATATCCAGTATAGGGGCTCAGCGATTGCATTCTCGCAGTTTTGATCATGTGGCATTCCCATTTGTCCGGTCTATTATATATATAGACCGAACAAATGGAATGCATATATATATATATATATATATATATATATTATATATATACAACTCATGTATTATCCTGTACATGAGTTGTATTGTTTTGCAAGGATTTACTATTTCTTTATTTATTTATTTAATTATTGTCATGTTTTGTGACTTTATTTTTAGCATCTCTCAGGATATTCAAATGCAAGCGTTTATCAAGGTTTATATATACAAAATATATATATATAGATATTGTTTAATTCGTTACAGCTGTGTAATATTGGAAGTACATGTAAAAAATATTCCTAAGTTACATAATAACGCGTGTACATATTACATCTTTATCATTATGAAGGTATAATACAGGCAAACCTACACGTACGCAAGTATGCGCGCGCGCGCGCGCGTTGTGTGTGGTGTGTGTGTGTGTGTGTGGTGTAAAGAGAATTTTGAAAGCAAATTTCACCGTTCTCCGAGTTCAAAATGAGACTTTCGTTTTGAAATTGGAGATTTCTCTTTCATCGTATAATTTTAAAACTTATGTTTGGAAAAAGTTTTGTAAAAATGAAAGTCCGTTCGATAGTAACGATTTAAATACAATGTACATTCTTATTTAGCATTTTTTTTTTTTTTTTTACACATTCACAATGTATTTGAAGCAAATTGATCGCCGTATTATGTTAATTATTTAATTAAGATACATTTACAATAATTATTGCCTAGTCATTATTTAAGTTCTGGGGGGAAGAACTATTTTTCGTTTACGTAACTCTAAGATAAAATGCTTCTATATTCTTATGTCTGTATATATTGGCGTGGTTTTCAATATACTGTTTTTGGAGATTTGTCAGTTAAACTTCTAAAGAGAATGGGATTGACCACATTATAAACGTTAACAAAACAATTAACAATATAAATTATTATATACACACACACACACACACACACACACACACACACACACACTTGCTATATTGGATGGGGGAACGGTGGCTTGTAAAAATAGTGAAACTATTGCTTTCTATCTACGACTGAATATATAAACATCTACGTCCACAATATATATATACACACCACACACACACACACACACACACATATATTATATATATATATATATATATCATATTACTACGTCGTCGCCGATGTTGTAACTAACACCGCTTCCCGGAGATCAGCGAGTAAGCGACATTGGGTCTGGGTAGTAGTTGGATAGGAGACCGTCCTCCGCGCCAGATTATGTAGCGACCGTGGTTCGGATTCCACGTAAAGCTAGGTCCCCTCCGTCATATGACCTTAGATGTTGCGAAGGAGGTTAAACAACCCCAATTAAAAAAAATATATATATATATATACAATATATATATATAAATATATAAATAATTCTGCCCTGTGTAGGCGGCACAAAAAAAAAGACCATGAAAGAGACAGTCAAGCAATTTCAAAAATATGTTCACAAAACGACGCCCAGTTACCATGGAAACCAATATATGAATTTTGAAGGGAGGGCAGTACGTTTTAAGAAATAATGCATATTATTATGGCAACCAAACAATAATTTTTTTTATTTAAGACCAACAACAACTGTCACAGTGTATTTATTGTTTTTTAATATTCTTTCATGCAAATAATTCTTTCAAAATGTAAATGCTGGTTTCTACGATAACAGGACGTCGTTGATAACTTAAATCTTTGAAATTGCTGCTCCTTTGTATTTCATGGTCTCTTATGCGCTTACGGAGGACAAGATTATGAAACGGAGTAAAAAAAAAAAAAAATTATATATATATACACGCATGAGAAAATAGTAATTACCTAACCTCAAACTGAACCCGATTATCACCTAAACAACACTGCAAAACAGGAAAGGTAGAAGGTGTAGTGTTCCCAACTAAAAGCCAGATAAAGTACATCCTCAACTTTGAAGGAAAATAGTTTTGCTGTCAGAGGGCCAATACTATTTAATCAATTACCAAAGTCCATCAGGACACGTCTGGTGTCCATGTGGACGTATATAAAAGACTAGACGAGACACCTGGCTCAAGACGGTCCCTGATGAGCCGGGTGTACCTGGTTATGCGAGTTGGAGAACCCAGGAAAGCAATTCTCTAGAATACCAAGGTAGGGCTGGAGGAGGGGCCACCATCCTGACCTTCACGGGTAGAGAGATCGACGGGTGGAACCCTTGACAGGTTGACAGGTGTATATAAATATTATAAAAGAGAGAGAGAGAGAGAGAGAGAGAGAGAGAGAGAGAGAATGTTCAATGTCCCTATTTTTATTTGTGGACACTGTTGTATATGGGAATAATCTTTTCCCCTCAGACAACAAATGTCAGTCTGAAATCTATACTATTAAACATTTATGAGTCGTGCAAATTTGTTGAGCAAAGTTAAAAAAAAAAAAAATGTGTAGCTTTACCTACTGCATGAATTTAGAACTATTTTTATTTCAAAGACTATCATGCGTGCGCGCGGAACCAGATATTTTAGTTTACATCAGAGATTTATGTTGATATAAATAGTCTAATTGTAATTTATTATTTATTACGAGCACAATTTATAAAAATCCAGTTTATTTTTATTGTTAAGGCTTTCACCTTTAGCACACTCACCAGGTAGCTTAGGGGTAGACGTGCTGTTAATGTAAAAGTAATGGGCTTGAATCTCGGCTTCCACGTCATGCAGATTTGAGCGATTAAGGTGTTTCACTAGGCCTTCCTTGTTGGCCCGTTGGGGTAGTGGTTCGGATTAAAAGTAAAGCTGTAGGTCCCTTCCGTCACGTGAATATTGATGTAACGAAAGTGGTTACATAACCCAAAACACTCGACATAGTATAAAAACTTAATTAATCAAGGCGAGTAAAGTAACCTTGGCAAAGTTAAGAGAAAATCGAAATAAACGCAGGGACGTAGGCAATGCTTGAAAGAATCCCTCCGCCAGATAAAGAGGCGAGGACAAGAATGGCTCTACTTTCCCGTGTGCCAGGAAGGACCTGTTGGATCCTGGTTACTCACAGCTTCCAAGCATTAACGTCACAAAGCTTCGTAATGGTTATAACAAACAATCATAATGAAGTCATCTATCATACATCTATGGCGGACATTTTTGCATCACCGTAGAATTTTGTGGAATCTAAACCGTATTAAAGCAGAAATTACCTATAACATCATTGATGTATTTTGAGTTCTTATAATGGGGTAACACTTGCCAAGTTTCGTGAACTTTCTCAGAAAAATTTGGTGTAATTTTTATGAATTATATTTTTTATGTTACACTTAAAATGTCACATATTTTCCTTTTTGGCATTTATTTTATAATTATATTAAAACTCTAAATAGCTTGCAATTCAATATTCAACGGAACATCATTATTTCTCAAAAGTAGTACGTTTCATTTGACTTTTTTTATCAGCAAACTTTGGACAAAATACATACATACACATATACATACATACACACACACACACACACTATATATAATATATATATATATATATATATATATAATATATATATATATATATATATATATATATATATATATATCATCCTCATCCCATAAGTAATGTCGCTTTTTAGATCGGAATTTGAAGGACAAAAAACTCGACTGAAACTTTTTAATCTACTCTATATTTTCCATCGGAATGAATGACACTGCCAACGTCCTACAAGCTTTTCGATGCCATGTTTATAAATTCAGGCGGTTTTGAGGCAGAAAACGTACAAAGACTGGTGTGCAGGTCATCTGAAGAAATATACTGTTTCTCGGCAAGATAGTTTTGCAGACTCCTGAAGAGATGCTAATCTGAAGGCGCAAGGTCTGGAGAATATGGAGGGTGTGGAAGTTTTTCCCACCCAAGCTCCTCAATTTTTGCAGAAATGATCCGAGCGGTATGAGGACGTGCGTTGTCGTGGTGGAACACGATTCCTTTCCGATTAACCAAAGAAGGTCTCTTTTCTTTTAGTGCAGTGTTCAATCGATCCAGTTGTTGACAGACTTGAGCGGTGATTGTTTGGTTGTGTGGTAAGGTTTCAAAGTGTATTACACCACCTTTATCCCACCAAACACTAAGCAACACCTTCCGAGGGTGAAGATTTGGTTTTGGCTGTGGTGTCGCTGGTTCTCCGGCACAAACCCACTGTCGACGGCGCTTAACATTCTGGTACAGTATCCAATTTTCATCAGTAGTCACTAAATGGTGCAAAATGGATCTTGGAGTTCACGGGAATGAAGAGCTGTGCTAATGTTTACCCGCACCCTCAGATTGTCGACCGACAATTCATGTGGCACCCATTTTCCTAACTTAGGCACTTTCCCGAGTTGTTGCAAATGTCGATGGATGGTGGACGGGGATGAATTGAGTTTCTGGGCCAATTCTTCGACAGTTGTTGAACAGTCTTCTTCAAGTGCGGCTAACAGCAGGTCATCATCAAACTCAGCAGGGTGTCCAGAGCGTGCTGCATCTGTCAAACAGCAGTCACCATTTCTAAACTTTTGAAACCATCTTGACATTTCCTCACATGCAGAATATCGTTGCCATAAACGTCCTGAATGTTTCGCGTTGCTTCAGTAGCACTATTCCCTTTTTTGAACTCGTAAAGCATTATATGCCTGATATGCTCTTCTGATACCGCCATGTTTATGAGGGGTTCACATAAAGCAAAACACACGTCTTCACTGGTCAAGGTCTGTAAAGTATGTAGCGAAACACGATAGATCTCCTCTTAGATATAACCTTCGGAAAATTTATGCTTAAACCGAGTAGGACTAGTTTAAACTTACTCTATCGTAAAAAACATTACTTATGGGATGACCTGATATATATATATATATATTAATATATATATATATATATACTGTGTGTATATATGTATATATATATATATATATTAGAGACCATGATATAATCGGGAGAATCAGCGATTGAGATCATAAAATTGCGGTAAAAATTTCGAATGACCTTCTAGAAACGAAAAATGTAATACAGCAAGAACAAATGTTAACGTAGCCACGCCTTTGATATAGATAGATAAAGGTCCTACATATAGATGAAGATGTATAGGCCTATACAAGGGGCTCTTATATACATAGATCGCGAGCGATGACTTAATTAAATAAAAGAAAGGAAGATTTGTGAACTAAAACTTATTTTTATGTTATATATATACAGAGTCAATCAAAAAGTGGAATCTATACAGTTGCGTGGACACAGTGTTAATGTTCAGGGTTGTTCAGAGGTGCCTTCTTCGTAATGGCAAATGTCATATGGCGGAGTGGACTTTTTACGTGGAATCTGAGCCACTACCCAATCAAGGAAGACACGGAAAGATTCGAACCCAGAACCTTCAGAGTAACAACCAGAGCTCTACCGGGCGGGTTTTCCCATAAGCTGTTGAGAACAAATTCCTTGAAAAACAGTCCCGTTACTCGTCACAGGTATTTCACTTCAGAGATGATTCTCAAAATTAAAAATGGTACACAAGGAATTAAGGCTATGCCAAAGCCTATTTTCATCTAGTCCAGTGGTGGGCAACCTGCTGCCCATCAGGTTTCTGAGTGCGGCCCAAGAAACATTTTACTAACCATTGTCGACATGAATGAAAATTATGGAATTTATATTAATATTTCCATACTTTACTGATAATTTTGTTTGATTTAACAAAATTTCTTTATATTAATAAGCATAAAAGCATAAAGCATAAAAGTTAAACATAAAAAATGTTTCGGTACTTTTGCATTATCCTCCCAACACTAATTTTTTTTTAGAACGGCTAACGCCTGCGGCGGGCTGTTTTTACCGTAACCTAACCTAACCTAACCTAACCTAACCTAATACCAACACTAATTTTTTTTATAATGGAAGGAAAATAAAGTACCATAACCAAAACCAAACCAACATTATATAAAAAAAATTAGTGTTGGGAGGATAATGCAAAAGAACCAATGTTTCTTTTGCTTTACTATTTGAAGTTGATCACAATTCAATTAATATATAATAATAATTATCTCTAACTCTTTATGAAATTTTCGGGCTGTATCAAATGTATTTAAACATATTCATGGGGCCATGTTTAGCGCACACGCACATTTTTAATCTTGCGGCCCACTGAGATGAAGGAAGGCCACTCATACGGCCCACTCACTATCCTAGGTTGCCCATCACTGATCTAGTCGTCCACGCTGACGTTATAACGCGTAAATACTTTCATACAAACGATTTTGAAAATTATTTTTAAGCTACTGAGACCTGAATATTTAGTTTAAGCTCGCAAAAAGCTACTCAGATTTTGAATGTAGCTTCACAAGTTTGGTCTCACTGGCTTTGAATGCGAAGCTCAGAATTATGATGGTTGTGGTATTTTGTAAATTTACTTGGATTTCACAAAAATGTATGAAATTTTGTACAAGAGGAGTCTAACTAGATATAGTAGGTTTTGAAATAACTCTTAAATAGACAATCATGGAATAGACACAGTTATGCGACATAATAATATATATACATTTGAAGATAAGAATAAAGTATTGCGATTCGTAACAAAACAAGGCTATATAAAAATGAGATTCAGTTAAATGCCCGAGATTTTTTTTTCTTTTTTGCAACTATTTAAGGTTTTACATGCATACGGTACATGACCCCTTTGACCTTAGCCTGCAGCCGATAAGGTCACGCATGCACGAGGTTCTTATAGAACGTACTTGAGATTAACTCTTATATTGAAAAAAGACACTAAACTCTATTTTAAAATGACTTATCAGGGCGCTAAAAATATATATAGCCCAGGAAAAAGTTGTCATTTCTTTAAAAAAAAAACTTTTCACTTTCTTTTAGACCTTTATCAGAATGACTGTATGCTCTCTCTCATATATATATATATATATATATATATATATATATATATATAACTGAACCAGGAAACGAGAAAGTTATTGTAATTTGATTTTACCAGAATGTCTCTCTCAACTTACGGAACAATATTTGATAGTGACAAATACTGTACAAAGAACCATTTTATCGACATATAAATACTTGTATATTATTTTTATTTAGCATTTCTCTAAGAAATATATATTTCTGAGTCCCAACATGATCTCATGTGCGTATAACTACAAATCTTTTGTGTGAGTATACAAACTACTTTGTTTAGACTTATACGTACACATTTTAATATATATATATATATATATATATATATATTATATATAATTTATGTTTATAGGCTTAAAATTTCTACATATGGTATACAGTATACTCATTCTGAATCCACCTTGTAGGTTAAAATCCCTCATTAATTGTTCGTAATACCCTCCTGAGGTGGCCATGCATGAATTCAGGCACCAACTACGTCAAAATGAGTAATGATAAACTTTTGGGTATTTCTAATTTTTTTTTTTGGCATTTAATTCTAAGCGTGCCAGTGAAGATGAGTGGTTTCCGTTTGGCGTAAATTCTGGGTACAGAAAAAGAGGGATAAAAGGGCAAGGGGTAAACATCAGAGAGAGAGAGAGAGAGAGAGAGAGAGAGAGAGAGTGTAAGAAGATGAGAGGAGGAATATATCGAGAAATAGCCGTCATTACAATAGCAAAATGGCCATATAGCACTCATCCTCCACTGTATGAGCGTTGGTATTTAGGATATACTGTATCAAATACACCAACGTGGGTTCAATGGATGCTTTCTATCTGGTGTCTAATATAGTAATAGCCTAATAACACATTTTGCGGTCAGATACTTGAAAGCTTAAAACGAGTTTGTTTACATACAAGACTACAAATTAAAATATCTGCGTATACATTTTAAATATTTACGTCATATTTTCTATGACATTATCGAGCTTAACACGATTCCTAATGACATCACCGGGACAAGTTATTTTTTTGTTCCTAATGACGTCATAACCAGAGATGCGGACCGTCATTCATCTTTCTGAGTTACTTTAACTTTGCTTAACCTTGGGAGAGAACTTCTTTATTTTCTTTGTTTACGAGTGTGGCCATTTTTATCCCAATATTAGGGTCTTGCGGAATTTGTTTATCGTCCTACAATGTATTATTAAGCTATATAATATATGAATTAGGATGCATAAAGATTGTAATGGGAAGGATATAGGTTTATTTTTATATTTTAGGGTGGGAACTTGTGTGTATATGCTGGTTTCATGAAAAGGAAAAAAAAAATATATATATACGGAGGGAGAGCCGTGTGTGTGTGTGTGTGTGTGTGTGTGTGTGTGTGAAGCTGTTATCAAAATAAAATTATGAAACCGAGATTTGCGATGCAACTACCAACGTTTGATCAAAGAACGTGTTAGATCAAATTATGATAGTATTTATATCCCGAGTATAGAAGAGTGGCAGTTCAAGGTTGAACTTTACCGATATTTTCGGTCCACTGAAGGAGAGAGAGACATTATTGTTGTTGTGGTTGTGGTTGTTGTTTGGCTTCACTTCCTGTGTTTTATCTATAGTTTGTTTTATGCTTTTGATTTGTTTTCATTTTCTATATTGTTTGGAGAAAAGCAATTTCATTTCCATTTTGTTTAATGATTCTCTCTCTCTCTCTCTCTCTCTCTCTCTCTCATTATATGAGAGATAGTTAATCTTTGCAGGAAGTAATGAAAGAATGACATTAACCTATGAAGCTCCAAATTCCAAGTAAAGTGCACGTAAGTCTACATAAATTAATATCTATCTAATTTATAAAGAAAAAAAGATAAGTGCCCCTCCAATTTCAGTTTAATTCACGGACACTCGTGCGTGAAGAAGCGCAAACTGCCAGATTTCTATAGATACACACACACACACAAACACAGAGTGGAATCTATGACGTCACCAAAGATGAGTGTCCACATGCATGCGCGCCCTCTCGCGGCGGGGTGTTTGAACCTTAAAAATAATCAGAGAAAGAGTTCGGCTCGCTCACTACCGCCATCCCAAAGATGAATGACTCCCTGTGGAAGGATTTTGACGAGTCATACGACCGGATAAGCGAGTTCAAAGTATGAAACCACCTCGAGGACCATTCTACGAATGAATTCTTTCATGGCTTTCATAATGTACTTCAATCATTCGATTACCCCTATCACTGCGCATGCACCCGAAGAAGGCTATTATTCTTCCGGGTGGATGAGATAGGTACCCATCTTAATCCACCCAGTACAGAAAATAAATTTTTTTAGTAAAGATTGGTTTATATATCGATTATGGTTAATTGCACGATTTAGTATCGGTATGAGATCGTATGACAGAGGGGACCAACGAACTAACGTGGTATCCGAACCATCTACGGGTCGGCTACATCATGTCATTTGAACTTAGAGGACAATCAACCATCCAACTACTGAACAAGCCCAAACGGCGCTTAACTTCGCTGATCTAACGAGAAGATGTGCCGCGACGTGCCCACGATGTATCCCGTAAACATTTAGAGAGTAACTAACTCTTTACGCTACTGCCGAGATATTCAAACGGCCGCTTTAGGTCGTTGGTCCTAAAGCAATTTCTAGTTGTATTCATCTTAATCCGTTACATTTAGTGGATAATTAACACCCATTTTATCATTATTAAAACGATGAAATTGGGATCTGATCACGTGCAACTAATAATAATAATAATAAATACACTTTCGTATTATCAATAATACAAATTTATATATATATATATATAATATTATATATATATATATATATATATATTATATATATTATTATATAATAAACCCGTAGCTGACATTTAAACAAGCATCTACATAAACATTTTTACCGCAACCCGAATTAACAGCACCCACAAATAATGTTTCAATTAAAAATAGAAAAAAAAAAAAAGATTCTCAAAATTTTCAAATAATTATTGGAATTCCGTTAGAAGACATTTTGTTGTCAAAATTTAAATAAATCTTTTTGGTCATGTTAGAAATCAATAAACTCTAACGCGTATTGCAATTAGAGTAACTGATCGTAGAATTTATTACAGATAAGTTATTGTACCGTTGAGGAGAGGCGAAATTTAATGCATAATTAACTGTTAGCTGTTAGCTGTTATTGCACGCTGATATATATATATATATATATATATATATATATATATATATATATAAATGTTCGCTATACAACTTTTTATTCTGTTATAACAAAAAAAATTATCAAAATAATAAAATAATAATAATAAATTAAAAACCAAACTGAAATATCGAAAAAAAAAAAAAAAAAAAAAAACCAACGTTATTTGGACTAACGATGCTTACTGTAATGTTAAAGCTTTTTTTGCGAGTTTGGAATTACAGTTGAATTTTAGCCGTTACAGAAGATGGTCAAAATATCCGTAATTGAAAACCAACTCATACAAAGACGAATTAAAAATTAAGAATAACTTACTTGTTTATTTTATTTATTCTTGTTTTATTGCTTTAAAAATTTTCTTATTTCTTAAATTGTTTTATTTTATTATTAGTATTATTATAATAGTAGTAGGCTCTAGTAGTAGTAGTAGTAATAATAGTAACCAATACTTTCGCAATTATATATATATATATTCGATTATGTATGGAAATGAAACAAATTGTAACGTTTCGACATAATTCCCGTATACTTTTCAGACCAACTTGGAGAGTATGTATACAAGTCATTTACACATGCCCACATAATTTGATGATATACCCGTTTCATTTTGGTATAGCAAAGGGAGGGCAGGTCACAGCACCAGGGCGCGTAACGGCAAAGAGTCTGCCGCTTACTTAGAATAGCGGGTATTCTAAAGTTAAAAGGAAAGCAAAGCGAGAGAGAATTTCGATAAGGAAAAGACATCTCTCTCTCTCTCTCTCTCTCTCTGGGCATTACCTGATGATACATATAGAACTGAACAATATAATCTACTAAATTTTCTTTAATTTCTCTCTCCTTGAAGTTGAAGGGTTGCGGGCAACCTCGAAACGTTGGGAAATTTATATAAATATATACACAGAGTGGCCCAAAATTACTTTGTAAACGTTCTCTAAATTTAAGGCGTCGTACATAATTTATTAGGTAATTTTGAGCCATTCTGTGTATTATATATATATATATATATATATATTGTATGAATTTATATGAAAGTATCGAAGTAGGAAGAAGATTTTCTTTGTAGCGAAATCAATGCATTTGAAATGACTTTGTGCGAACTCTATTCTTTTAATAATAATAATAATAATATAATAATAATAATAACATTCTCCCCTTCGTGCATTCCTCTAAATACAATTTCAAGACATATTTAGGGCTAAAAATTCCGATCTTCTGACTCTTTTGCCTTCCTTGGAAATCGTTTTGACCAAAAAAAGAAAGAAGAATTACGGTTTCCAATAACGTTTATTCTCTCTCTGTGACGTCATCACTTTGTAACCGTAAAACATAAACAAGTGGGCGGAGCTTAGCATCTTGAAACTGTGAGTAATAGACTACCTAACATTTTTTCAATCCGCTATGACCTGACCATTCAACCTGTTAACGGAGGAAATAACCTAACCTAAACTAATTGGTCAACGACCTATAACCTCTATTATTATCATCGCTAATATATATAAACAAGGGTAGAATTATATGCTTTTTAAGAGGATTACAAACAGAGCCGGAAACCATAGATTTTTTTAGAAAAACAATTAATTAATTTGATAACTGTAACACGATAATGGACTAATATATATATCTATATATGCAAGCTTTTTATTTATTTCTAGAACATGCAGGCTCTAAATAATTGTACCGTTAGTGAATGTATGTAATAGTTCGACGCAGTATATATATATATATATATATACTGTATATAGTTCATATTGTGTCGCTTTGGTTTAGGGAAATTAATTATTGTGTATGTAGGAATTTCGCTGCATATTAAATGAAAGTCTCTCTCTCTCTCTCTGCCATAGCAACAACGGGTGATCACTGATCACCCATGAAACACTTTCATTCTCCATAAGGGACAAGTACACGGAGATAGATACAGGGACCTCCCACTGATATTCCTCGCTGAAAGAGATTTTCTCTACTCTCGTGGTGGTACAACACCGCGAAGTATGAACGACTCAGTATATCACTTGCTGCATAAACACCTTTCACGGCGGGAGACAAGTTGAAACGCGGGGACATTCAGAGAGTTGGCAAACATATACACACATGACAGACATCCAATTACAGAAAACACGCTCACACACTTGTCTGCATATTATGTGTGTAAGAAAAGAGTAGAAAAATAGTCTATGTTTTGGAAACAATTTCATAACGAACAAAAATAAATTTTCATTGCTTCGATTAGGTGAGGTGGAGTTACATTTCTGCTGTCACAACTTCTTCTCTTCTTTCTCTTGGGTGGCTGGATGCACGTGATGGGTAAAGACACGGTATGGAAAATCTGATTTCTGTTTTTAATTCTTGTTTCCACCCCTTTCTTGTAGAAGCATTTCATCACTTTCCCGGCGTGATAGTTTTGTGTGTACATAAGTGTAGACACGGAGAGTTTAACTTTTACCTCTCTCAATCCTTTTAGGGCTAGTCTGAAGTGGTCATGGGGTCTTTGTTGGACTGATACTTCGGTAAATAGAGCTGTAAATATTTTGTATAAATCAAAACCATTTGTTCGAGATTTTTGTGACGATACCAAGTTGGTTGATGTACGATCGGCACAAGCATATTATTGGTTAGTGTATACAGTGATGCTATCTAGTGTATGATCTCTATGTGCATGGTGTAATTGCAGAGCTAGCTTATATATTCCCCTTTTTAGTGTAAAATTTCCTTGATTACTTTTCCAGGTTCAAGGTATTTTTTTAACCTTTTCCGTACCCGCCTCTGACGGGGAGAGAGCGGAGAGTGGAGAAAAAGCCGTGTGTTTTTCTATCCAGTTTTCTACTACTGCTGCTAGAGTAGTTAAAAAATGAACAGTTTAATAACAGGAACTTCCCAGAGTGGACCGGAAGGCCTTTGAGGGTTCCTCCTGTCCTCGTATCTCTCTCTCTCTCTCTCTCTCTCCAGGGCAAAAGACACAATGGAGGACTTGAACTGAGCTAGGATTAGTAATGTGTTTGAATTCGAATATGAAATTTATAATTATTATTAATTGTTACTAATTATTTTTAAAGGGAACAAAAATATCTGATGTTAATATAAAAATGTCAAGGAATTATTTTAAAATGGAATCAAACATCATAACCGATACTATTGGGCGGCCAATGAAGCCTACGTTTTACGAGATTTTAAAAAAAGACCTTGGTGTTTGGTGCTAAAGAAATGTAATTTGTGATTTAAATTTATTTAACTTAAAGTTTCCTCCACGATCCAATGTTAAATTATGAATTCCGTTCGCTTTCCCCCTTTATTATTACTGTCCGAATTAAATAAATCAATAAATAACCGTAGTCATTTCTTACTACCACGCTTTGTTAAAAAAAATTCGGCTGCAGGCTCGATGTCCCAGTTGAGAACCGCCACGTTCTACCCGTCTGTCGTTTTATAGAATTTAGCAATCAGTGTAAAATAAGTACACTATTAAGAGTGAAAATAACTTAGAGTAAATAAAGTAAATAGAAATTAAGGCATTTCATGACATTAATTAAAATTAAATCCTTACATGCAGTAAGCTGTACAGAACACATTTATTATTTCCAGTAAATCTCGGGATACCATGAACGGCACATTTGGCAAGATGAATTTCTAGCTACTCGTCTGTAACTCCAAACACCCTGCTGTTTAACTGGTTCATTTATATATATATATATATTTTTTTTTTTTCTCTGACAGCTCACCTGTACTTGTTGAATGTATGTTCGACAAAAAGTTTGGAATAACTGGTTTTCATTTTCATTCATACATTATTAAAGTTCGTAATTAACTTATTTTTAACCTAGAAGGGCATTGTGGGACAATATACATAGCGACTAGTGTCGTATCTACGTAACCCCGCAATGAAAATATACATTTATAGGTTGAATTAAATAAG
Source organism: Bathynomus jamesi (assembly GCA_023014485.1). Taxonomy (NCBI): domain Eukaryota; kingdom Metazoa; phylum Arthropoda; class Malacostraca; order Isopoda; family Cirolanidae; genus Bathynomus; species Bathynomus jamesi. Next base: position 195,425 of record JAJOZX010003289.1, on the reverse strand, counting down.
TTGTTTTACTAAATAAAATAAAATTAACTTACAATAAAAGACATTTATTTCCAGAAAAGTAAGTGTACTTTTATTTTAATAACTTTCTCGGGTTAAATGCAGCACACCGATTACAGTACTATTGTTTCATGTCAGGTCATCATAGGATTTAGATATTTAAACTCCTATGTATACGTTTCGGGAAAAAAAGTTCGCTTACAAACAAAATTTCTGAAAGCATAAATTACTAATTAGCAATGACTGCATGGATTTTGTTTATAAAATTTTGTTAATGTCACCAAAAAGAATAAAATTTGCAAAGAAAATCAGAATTTTACCAATAAATAGTTTTTTTTAGCTTTTTGAGAAATGTTTCTAGGCGAACAATTTCTTCGAAACTGCATCTGTTCAATACATAGACACATCCCTTAACATATACAGGGTGTCCCGTAAGTCTGGACCCATAAGGAAAAATAATAAAATTACAAAATAGTCCAAAAATTTATTACATAATCTGTTCAAAGTGTCCGCCGTTGTGTCGCACACATAGTTGAAGACGCAATCTCCACTGCGACAGCACTTTCTGAATCACAGTCGCAGAAATTTCTTGACACGCCTCCACAATGCGTGCTTTAAGGTGGAAAATGTTCTGAAGTTTGACCTCGTACACTTTGGCTTTCAAGTGGCCCCACAAATAAAACTCCAGCGGAGTAAGATCATAATAAAAAAATAATAAAATAATAATAAAAAAAAAAAAAAAATATTATAAATAAATTTTTGGACTATTTTGTAATTTTATTATTTTTCCCTATGGTCCAGACTTACGAGACACCCTGTATATACAGGGTGTCCCATAAGTCCGGCATCATAGGAAAAATAATAAAAAAAGGCAAAACAAAAGCTTTTATTTACAGAATGTGCTCAATATGTCCACCATTGTTTTCAATACACAAATTCAGACGTGATACCCAGTCAGCAAGCACACGGTGAATGATGTCAGGAGTAATGGTGTTACATGCCCCAATAATGTGCTGCCGCAAATGTTCAACACTCCTAATTTTCTCTGCATATACCAGCGCTTTCAAGTAGCCCCAGAGATAAAAATCTAGTGGCGTGAGATCCGGGCTTCTAACTGGCCATTCCACAGGCCCTCAACGTCCTATCCAATGACAAGGGAATTGTTGGCACAGGTATTCCCTTACTTGGGTGCTGTAATGTGCAGGAGCGCCGTCTTGCTGGAACCATGTTGGGAAATTTCCTTCTTCGTTCAAGACACTGGGAAATGCTTCTTCCTTGAGCATACGTAGGTAGGTGCCTCCAGTGACATGTTCATCGAAAAAGAGGGGACCTATGATGCGATCCTTCCAAATGCCACACCATACCATCACCCGAGATGCACCTTGTTCCTTTGAAGAGGTATACCAGTGAGGGTTGTTTTGAGACCAGTAGCAGGTGTTCTGTCGATTTACCTCACCATTTCCATAAAAAACAGCCTCGTCACTGAACAGAACGGTGGACGGGAAATTGGCATCCCGAGCATATGAATTATGGTTTGTAGAAATAGAAAAATATGAATTTCTCCTATGATGCCGGACTTATGGGACACCCTATATATATATATATCCCATAAGTCCGGCATCATAGGAGAAATTCATATTTTTCTATTTCTACAAACCATAATTCATATGCTCGGGATGCCAATTTCCCGTCCACCGTTCTGTTCAGTGTGTGTATTATCTCTCGTTTAGGATGGAAATACGTAGTAATTGTTTTATATCAACAATGAACATCTCGTCAAACGATTCAGAGGAACAGGAAGTATGCTACGACTGGTCTTTAGTTATAGTACTGATAAATATATTACCATATTTGCATACATAACTACTGTCATAAAAAAATATATATACAGTATATATAATTTTGCCCGCTAATATACTCGCGCAATGTACACTGTAGAGCTGTAAAGAGTAAAGGGTGATAGCAAAGGTCCTTGGGGTACTTCAGGAGATTCTATAATTATTTAAAGTGAATCAGTTTGTAGTTTTACAAGATACTCACCATACATCTAGAATAATTTGTTTCGAGTAGTCCGTAGTCCGTCATAATTAACCTTATACTATAAATTTTATATTCATATCGAAAAAAAGATAGATGAAGTATGGCGACATTTTTCTTACGATTAGATGTGAAATTTAAATTATATTCGTTATGTATTGAAAGTATTCTTTCAATAAAGTCTAAATCTGTTGAGTAATTCTTTTTGAACCGAAACTATTAGGAAATAACCATAAATATTGTTTAACCTTTGCAGCAAAACATTTTCAAACAATTCAGAGAAACAGGAAGTATGCTACGACTGGTCTTTAGTTATATAACTCAAATATATTACCATATTTGCATACATAACCAATGTCATTATATATATATAGTGCGTGTGTATATATATATCGCTTATGAGATCAGCCTACGAGAATATAGCTATGGAATAACATTGCAGAAAATAGCAGTGATGGATGCCAATGAAAAAAAAAAAAAAAAAGTTGCGTGGGCGTACTTTTTAGTGTTCACTTGACGAATGTTGCTTCTTTTAAACGTTCAATAAAAAAATTTAATTTCTTGTATACAGGGTGACATTTTAACGAGTTAATTATATCGATTCGGTTAATGATAAATAATAAGGAAGTACTGTAACTTTGGATTTTCTCCGTAATAACGCCAATAACGATGTTAATATTATTAATTTCTATATGTAACGTAGTTTTGGAGAAGGGGCCTTTCGTTAACGGGAAATTTCATGGACATTACAATAACAATTTAACCTAACCTAATCTAACCCTAAAAGGCTCGTCAATAAAATATGGTTAGCACGAGAAGGAGACCTATTGTAAATATAATCCAGTTTGATACTCAATTACTATCGAACAACAGATTTTCATAAGCGTGCGAATCATTTCTTAAAATCCATTGCACGGGGCTTTGAGGGAACCAAGAACTTAATATATTCTTATGTAAACAAAAAATATACGTGACCTTAAGAGAGATATCGAGTCAAGTTCAAAACAAGGATTACAAAAAATTATAAAATTATTGACACAAGAAAAGATAAGTTGGGAATCCTATCATATAAATTGAATTTTTAAAGATTTTTCCCATAAATTACATTAAAAGTGCGTCGTCGTAATTCTTAAGTATATTTTATACTGAAATTTATTTAGTATTAAAAAATAAAGATATTGATTGCGTGCAAAATCTTTCTAACTAATGTACTCTAAACTTGCATAGCCAAATTATTTGATATGTACATGTCGGGTCTATATACGGAGTGACTCGAGTTTAGCTGCATTCTTTCACCTTACCAGAAAATTCGATTAAGTACCCCCACCGCCTGGTCGCCTACGCAGGATACATTCTTTCATCTTATTTTAAAATTCGGCGAGATTAAGCGACGTTCAGTTTATTTAGTAGCTGGATGGGTAACCGTCCCTCGCACTCAGATGATGTAGCGACCCGTGGTTCGGATCCCACATAAAGCTACGTATAGATCCCCTCAGTTATGTGACCTTTTCCGTTACGAAGGAGGTTAAACAAACCCCCCCCCCCCCCCCAGTCATTACTACGATTTTAAAATATTTAACGCAAAATAATTTTTTGTATAAAATTGTCTCTAAAATCATTTTCAAATTTAGTCTATTTTAGTCTTTACATGTACTGTTATATATAATCCAGTTAATCTTTTATACGAAAAAAACTATAGTACATATTATGTTCTGGAGCAGTTGTTTACGTGTTAACACATTTCAATACTTTTCACGCAACTGGACTTTGAAGTAAGTATATGAAAAAAAAGAAAAAGAAAAATATGTTAGAGTCCTCATTACTTTGGCAACGTGGCAAAAGTCAGGAGCCATAGGTAATGAGGAATTGGGTTTTTTTTTTTTTGTTGTTGTTTCAAAAGCTTCTAAAAGTTCAGTTGTATGAAACGTATTGAAATGCGTTTAAGTTAACGGTGCTGAATTCGAACATTTATGTATAACCCCCGTTAATAAAATAATTGATTTGGCTCCCAGCCTTTGCCACACCCTGTACAATGGCCATTATACCTCGCGCTGAATATTTTTCGTTTCCTGTACAGCAAAATATTTTGAAAAATTCCGTTCAAACATTTCCCATATCGATCTAGTGTTTAAAGACTAATTCTTATGAAGATACGTCGCAAAAATAATAGATAGGCATCCCGTTTGAAAACTAAGGTTCATTATCAAGTCAAATTATTAAGGTTTATTTCAACATTTTACCCGTCTTATCGTAATTCCAACAAAGGATAATGCTTATCTTTCATTATCTTCACGAATATACTTCTTGCATAAAGTTTGTTAATGTCAAGTCATTATTTAACCTTGTTCCCAGCTGCACTTGTGTCATATCACGGATGGGACGTACAACTTATCGTAGAATAAAGGAAACCTCTATGCGAGACTCACCTTGGCTGCGTGGGGTATATTATACACCCTTTTCCTGATATTTATTTAGAGCATTTAATGATACCTAACATCTATCGATTAGTTTTTGCCTTCTAAGATTCTGTTCGTAAGACTCTTTAGGGTTACAATCTTTCCCCCCACCATGCAAACTCTCATTGTCAGGGCTACGCCGTAGCCACATTGAAACACCGCTTCCATTTGGATCAGCGAGGTTAAAACAACGTTCGGTCTATTTACTAGTTGGACGAGTGACCCCTTCCTCCTCCGTGTTTAAATACGCAGACCCGTACTAGATAGTTCGGATCCCGCGTAAAGTTGTAGGTCCCCTCTGTCATATGATGACATTTCCCGTTACGATGGAGGTTAAACACCCCCACACGTTGTTATTATTATTATTACTATTATTACTATTACTATTACTATTACTCTCAATGTCACACATAAACCAGTAAGCTGGTTCTCTTTTTCACGTTTTCGTCAACAAAGGGTCATTGAGATAGAAATACGATCGCAGTCTCATACAAGAATTATTCCCGTTAAGTGTGCCAGAGTACATACCAAACAAGGACACTTATAAAGCCACTCAGTTTTTATTGGTAAAATAATCATCATCCTAAAATATGCAATAATGGTAAGTACTTACATTTTATGTTTGGGTTTTTTATTACAGTTTCATCCTAAAATACTGTAGATTAAGGTTATGCATTTCGTAACATACTACTAAGGAACCCAACCATTTTGTAAGGCTTTAATTACTTATTGTATGAAAAAACAGTCATTGTATCGCATGCAGTTGCCATTAAAACGAAAATTTGTAACACATTCTTTTATAACGTTTTTTGACTGTTCTGAATTCTTTTTATATTTGTATCTTGCTTTTGAATTTCTGTATAAGTAAATGGAATTAATTTCTGTTTGTCTGAAATTCCGTTGATGTTATTATCCATGTACGGACGACGACTCCAAATTCAGAATAGATTATGTAATGGGGTAGTCATCTCTCAGAGTAATTATGATCTCGAACTCGGTAAATTGAACATTTTTTCAGATACATTATTAATCAAAACAATAAACTCATAACCGGATATTGGATGTATTCATAAAAAAGCCATCGAGAATTTTTTTTTTTTTTTTTGCATGCCTAATCGGTTACTAGGCTAATTATTCTTTATACTGCTTCATATGTATACATATAGCGAGACCAATTATGTTAGGAATTTGGGATTATTTTTTGCCATCTCTTTCACCACGGTTTAATAAATAAATAGCTATACTTTTCTTTTTACGAGGAGATTTTATCCCTCGGTTTAATTTTACAAGCGATTAAACACTGTAGAAAAATATTTTAAAACTCAATTTGACTCCTTAGTTTCATCAAATTTGACGTTAATTATAATGAAGTATTTTAACATAAACATTATCAAAAAAAGAGCATTAGGTCAATTTGAATCAGTTTTTCTAAACACATCGAGAGAGTAATATTTAAAAATATAAATATAGCATGTTAGTAAAGCGTTGTTATAGTAATAAACAAAATAAAAGATACTCATTGGTTAAGATAGATTGAAACGATTAATTTCATTGGTCGAATTAACGTTGTCATGACGACGTAAATCTTATTTATTTTTCTCTTCCACTGAATGCAATTTTGCACATGCGCTTTACGAGGGCATTATAACGGGGCCGGCTGCCGACATCTCTGTTCTGCCATAACCTCGTTAAGGCGACCCTAATTCTAACTAGGTATTCATTATGATTAAAAGAGTTATCCACATAGTAAAAATTGTTCACAATCTTTTATATATATATATATATATATATATAACCTTTAAGTGTTCTTCTCAAAGATGACTCATAGCCTCGAATACAGTTAGAAATTAATAATAATAAGTAAAATTTGTCTATTTTCCTTTTAGTAAACGTATCGAAATGAAGATAAAGTAATGCAATTAGCATTATCATCATCATTATTAAAAATTTACTTGCAATTAACCTGAAAATTCAATTTTTAACCCAAGGTAAAACACACACACACACACCATATATATATATATATATATATATATATATAAACCGATCCTAATGAATGCTTATACCAGTATAAATCCATTTCTTTCTGGTAGTACGGGTAAACAAATTTTTCCAGCAGTAAGTCGTTTAGAACCCCCCCCCCCCCCCCCCACACACACACAACCCACCTCTGTACCAAATTTATACTTTCGGAGCTACCATGCGTTACCTTATGACACCTTTACACTACTGATTTACGGCGACCTAAATGTCTACATGCTAACAGCAAGTATATGGCTATAATGAAAATAGGTATTTTGAGCAGAATATTGTTTCCAGGAAATATTGCGTTGATTTACGATTGGTTCAAATCCTTTAAAGGTTGTCCACCACGTGGCATATTTATGTCGCAGTGGAAACTGGATATTATGGTGTCATGCCAGTACTCGTAGCTCAGCTGCTCAGTTCGTATTCCCTGTAAGCGGGGTGAAGATACCGAGGTCGTTCGACTCCCGATGATACTATGAGCGGAGTTAGCGTAATAGTCCGCATTAGTTAGCCTGAGCGCTATGTCAGTTTCCGGTCTTTCTGTCTAATTATTGTCATTATCCCACGTCAATGTCATTTAGATTCACACTGAATGGCAATGGCAACGAATCTCGTTGCTATTCCGTGCGTTGGTCTCTCTTCACACGAAGGTCAAGCTGGTGGCCTCGCCTCTAGGTCTGGCTTGGTGGAGGGGCGAGTTGCTTTCTTGCGCTCTCCACCGTACATAGCCAAGTACACCCGGCTCATCTGGTACCGTCCTGAGTCAGGTATCTAGTCTTCTCTTGAAGACTTCAACTTTGACCCCTGTAACGTTTCTGAGGTTCTTTGGAAGCTGGTTAAAAAGTCTTGGCCCTCTGACAACCAAGCTATTTTCCTTCACTGTTGAGGAGGTCCCTTGTCGGGCCTTTAATTTGGGAACACTACACATTCTGCCTTTCCTATTTTCCTGCGTTGTTTGAATGGTAATTGGGTTTAGTTTTAGGTTTGGTACCAGTTTTTCAATCATTTTCCATATGTAGATTATGGTGTACCTCTCTCTTCTTTTCGGGGAGTACAGATTTAGTTTACCGCGTCTTTCCCAGTAGTTGAGTTCTTTGCAGTCGTCAATCTTGGCTGTGAAATGTGTGCGCGTTTCTTCTAGTTTATTAGTTTCTTCCTTTTTATATGGGGACGTCAAAACTGAGCAGTATTCAAGTTTTGGTATAATCAGTGTTTTTAGCAGGGGAATCATTACTGTCCTGTCCCTTTTTTTGAACGTTCTTAGTACTTTGTCCCGCGACTCTTTTTGCTTTATTTATCGCTATCTGATTTTGTGTTTCGAATTTCGCATCATCCGTCATTATTACCCCCAGATCGATCCCTTTCGTGCTTCTCTGGCATCCTCGGATTTCTCCACTAATCTAGGGTAGATTAGTTAGGTTAGCGTTGAGTTAGTTTAACTTAGGTTACATTTAATGTGTAATTCTCATTTCGAGAATTCCCGCCATTTGACTGCAAATGAATGACAGTCGAAATGAATTGGAAAGCAATCTTCGCATTAAGGGTCATAATATCAAATTCTTGCTATTGACTCGACTCCTCTCTCCCTTGGACCAATGGTGTATACCCGAACTATTTAGTGTGCCCTGGTCAGGCCCAGCTGAGATTACTGATGTTTGGCTACGTTATTAGGCGTTTGCACCACGCATATTTTCGTGGAATTTATCTTCTAAAAAATGGCGTGTTTTCCGCATTTCTGAAAACTTCTGAAACAATATTCCCCCTTCTTGTTTTTTTTTTTCTTTTAATTTGAAAAATTCCTTTCCCCATTTCCGATTGAGGGTACAAGGAACAAATTCCAGAGTACTTTACGAAGACAGAACATATTGGTCAAAAGTAAGCAGCAACCTTCCCTACAACATGACTCGACTCCAAACAAAAGAACTATTTTAAATGAACCAAAGAGTAATTTTGTTAATATGAAATTTCCCAGAAAAAATAGGTAAAAAATGTCTGTGACGTAAGTATCCCAATAAAGTTGATCAAACAATTGAAGAAGTTCGTTGCGTAAGAATAAAAATCCTGTTCCATTTGTAAAAGAAAAGGAATTAATTCAATGAACACAGTTACTGAAATTTCTGTTTTTTAATTGTCCATAACCAGTATGAATAAAGTATATTTAATTAAAAAATTAAGTTTTATCATTCAACGGGATATATATATATAATATATAATATATATATATATATATATATATAATTATATATAATAATATATATTATTATTATTATTACTTTAATGAACTTAGTTACGGCATGGTTGAGTAAATACAGAAAAATTGTTAAATATGTTTATTCATTGCATACAAAGGCCTTAGAGACAATGAAATTATCGTTTGAGACACTGTAAACAAGGGTTAATAAACACACACACACACACAAATTATATATATATATATATATATATATATATATATATAATTATACGTAGGGTTGACAAAAGTAGATAGACACCACGATGATTGTCTTCAACAACAAATGGCAAAGCTCATCACTGGAATGCCAGAACGTGTTTCAGCTTTACATAATGGAAAAGGGACAGAAACACGATATATTTATTCAATAAATCTGCTATTTATAGATTATCATCAAACATAAAACTATGAAAAAAACCAAAGATGCCTACTTACTTTTGTCAACCCTTAGTGTGTGGGTGTGGGTGTGTGTGTGTGTGTGTGTGTGTGTGTGTGTAAAAGATATATAAAGGATTCTTTTTATACGAGTTCCCCTTTCATACCCCAACACTGCTTGCTCGATAAACTTGGTAAATCTTTATCTTAGTATTTTGGTGGATTACGACATGGACAAGATCCGAGAAAGAGAGATTTTTAGGTTTGAATCGCAAACGAAATCGGATTACGATTTTTCTGTTGCTGTGATTCAGATCGGAATCACAACTATTTGTCGAAATAAATAAATTCAGGAATGATTTTTTTTTTTTTATCAGTTAGAATTGACCAAGAATGCTGCTTGAGGATGGGATGGGTCGAAGTGAAATTGGAATCGATTCCAAAATGGCTAAAAGTAAAAGTGCCAAGTTAAATAAATAAATAAATAAAAAAAAAAAATATATATATATATATATATATATATACAGGGCGTCCCAAAAAAATGTACACACACTTTAACAGCTGATAGCTCAATTGATGTTTCTTTCTTTCAAGTTAAACCCATTAGAATTAATAATGGCAGTCAGACTAAGCTTTGAACAAAGGAAATTCATTCTAAAATGCTACTGGAAGTGTGAAAACGCAGTTGAAGTGCAAAGACAGTTTAGGAGGGAGTTTCAAACAGATCCACCAACGCGACTTACCATCACTCGAATTAGAGATAAGTTTGAAGCCGATGGAACTGTTCAGAATGTCCACAAGAAGCGTTCCGGAAGACCACGGACATCGACAAGCCCCACAAAGCAAGAAAGAGTACTGGAAACGTATCACCAAAGTCCAAGAAAATCTGTGCGGCAAGCGAGTCGTGAGGTAGGAATTTCAGAATCGTCTGTCCAACGCATTTTGAAGCGCTGTCAATGGAAAAGTTACATTCCAAGATTAGTCCATGCTATTAATGAAGATGATGATCCGGACCGAAGAGTGGAGTATTGCGAGTGGTACTTGGCACGATGTGGATGTGGATTGGACGAAGGGGTTTCGTAGAATACCCTCCGCGCTCACCAGACCTCACACCACTAGACTTTTTTTATGGGGATACTTAAAAGACAAAGTCTACGCTATAAAACCTGCAACAGTCGCTGAATTGAGAGCAGCCATTGAACGAGAATGCACACAAATACCAAACGAAATGTTTCGTGATGTTTGCGATTCCATTGCTTCGCGTTATCAGCAGTGCCTGGACCAGAACGGACGTCAGTTTGAAAACAGGCGTTCACAAAACAATTAAATAATGTCTGTAGATTCTATTACATTTTGAAAATGAAATGTATTTTAATAAACACTGCCTTTATAATTATTTAAAGTGTGTATACATTTTTTTGGGACGCCCTGTATATATATATATATATATATATATATATATATATATATATATATATATATATATATATATATATATATATATGATGAATTTCACAATAAAACACGTGAAATGAATAAATGCTGCAAACCCACAAGGAAAAAGAAAAACGATTCCAAGGCCTTTCGTGTATTCAAAGCTACACCTCGTCAGGGAATGACGAGGTGTAGCTTTGAATACACGAAAGGCCTTGGAATCGTTTTTCTTTTTCCTTGTGGGTTTGCAGCATATATATATATATATATATATTACACACAGACCGTGCATGAAACAAAACTCTTCTGGGAAAATTAAATCCACTATAGTCCGCATAATTAATGGTAAATGAAAAACACTATAGTTTTTTTTTTTTTCATGATGTTAGCCCGACGTGGGCAACGGGTCACTCGCAAAGAAGCCCCAAAAATATAGCTTCCCTCACCAGCTATCTGCAAAGCAGATAGGATCCAGCTTTTGGACAGGACCCCTTGATCCTGTCCCAAAGTTGGATCCTATCTGCTTTGCAGATAGCTGGTGAGGGAAGCTATTTTTGGGCCTCTTTGCGAGTGACCCATTGCCCACGTCGGGCTAACATTATGAAAAAGAAAAAACTATAGTGTTTGTTATTTACCATTACTTATTCGGACTATAGTGGATTTAATTTTCCCATAAGAGTTCCTTGTTCCATGCACGGTCTGTGTGTATCATGAAAGAACCTCAGGGGACCATTCTGAGGGTGGGCGAGAAGTCACCGTACACCCGCACGATATACACCCGAAATCAATTTGAGTTTACACAGCACAGCACAGCACACACTACTATGTACAATGGCAGTCTGGCAACAGTGTCGAAGATAGTGCGTACGTGACAGTCGTACCCATGGAATTTAGTTGTGTTATTGTCGGTATGGTTGACACAAGCAATTACTCTGTTGAGGAGCGGTTGGTGGCAAGTGTGTGGGTGCATGAGAGACCGCACACGGGACAAACAATGACGCAGGTGATGGCTGTGTTTCGGGAACGGTTTAATAAGGCTCCACCACGAAGAGCGACACTGCTGGATTGGGAAAAACGTGCGTTCGCTCTTGGAAACGTTAAAGACAGGCCGCGGAGTGGGAGAAAGACAACGCGTTTGGAAACATGTGCAGCGATTGCCGCTTCCATTGAACGTTCCCCAATTAAGTTGACGCGGAAACGATCATCAGAGCTTGGCATGCCACGGTCAACGATGCGAGACACATGAAGGAAGACCTGAAAGTGAGGCTGTATCGCCCAACTTTCGTGAATGAACTGTCAGATGCCGACATCGATCGGCGTTATGAATCATGCCGTGCTCTGTTGGACACATTCCCAAGTGCCGCATCCCGCTCAAAGGTTCTTTTCAGTGATGAATGTACCATCTATCGCAGTTCGCGCGACAGAAATGTGGTGTTCTGGTCAAAAGAGAATCCCCATTTCACGCAGGAGCTGGAACATAATCCACCGCATGTGATGATATGGGCGGGTATGACATCAGGTCATTTGATTGGACCTTACTTTTTCGATGGATCCGTGAACGCGGCATCTTATTCGGCAATGTTGGCTCATACCTCAGCTCGGAGATAGAGGACTCATGGATGATGTGTGGCTGCAGCACGATGGGGCACCCGCACACTTTGCTCTTTCTGTGCTCGACGTTTTGAACGAAACATTTTGCAGGCCGCTGGATTGGCGTGGTTCACCGACATCTCCGGCACCATTACCATGGCCACCACGTAGTCCTGACCTTACCACCCCGGACAATTCGTTGTGGGGTATTATCAAAGGAGTAGTGGCTGCGCGTCGCTACAACACCAACGAGAGTTGCGCAGCTGTGGAAGACGCCTTTCGCACCATTTTTCCACAAATGCTCCGACGCATGTCACAGAGGACATGGAGGCGCATCCGCTTGTGTGTCTAGCATCAATGACACATACGGATCCACTGGACATGTAACCACGAAGTACGTAAGTGATTCAGATTAATTATGATTGCACATTGGTTTGGTGTACGGTGACTTCTCGCCATCCTGTATATAATGACTACTCTTACAAGCAGACACTTACAGGCATTCACTCGCTCTCAGGCCGACACACGACTTCCCTCAGTCGCATTTGCCTTAAACAAAGCGCTTCATTGTTCTTAACCAGAGACAGCTTTACGTTTCCATGACGACGACTTCACATATCCCTTCGAGGCATCCAGTTCAAACTACTTACTACCTACCTTCAGTGGCACGATAGCTTTCATCATGTATCACTCATCATAACAGGCCGTTCTGCTATCATTAATGAATTAATAAACAATAAATTGAATCACGCAATATACTTTCGTTAATCATTTAATCTAACATTGTCATCCACGTAATTTAACTAATATAATCTGCCGTACAATATAATTAATCAATCCCTTCAAGTCAAATCGGATTTATTTTGCGTAACTGCATTTGTCGAGTTGCAACCTTTTATTTCTAATAACTATCACTTATCGTTTCGTCTAATTAAAGGGGAAAAAAACACACCTTTTTAATTATCTTATTTTAATGACATTTATTGTTGTGATCGGAAGATGTGATGACCTCGAGACTCGAGTAATCATTCACTTAATTAACCTTTGGCTAGCTTCCGCCCGAATTGCTCATTCTGACGAAGGTCAAGCTTTTCACTCCACCTTAGATCTAACAGTTTAACGTGGAATCCGAACCACGCCCCACCAGCACAGCGTCTTAACCACTAGGCCAGTAATGGCGAACCACTGACCCACGAGGCAATTTTTAGTGACCCACGAGCTCTTATTTAAATAAAATATGACTAATTTTTAATATTTCTGCCTTACAGTTTTAAAATTATTTTATTCTCCCACCGAAATAAACAGCTGATACACATTGAAACGTTTTTAAACGTGTAATATACGTTTAAAAACGTGTGTGTGTGTGTGTGTGTGTGTGTGTGTGTGTGTGTGTGTATGACAACTCGCAGTTCATCCATTTCCCCAATACTATTCAACTTGAAGATCATCTTCAGTTATTAGCTTTTCAATGGCTTAACATTGGTAATTTAGAAATGGAATTAGTTGACTTCCAAGAAAGTGCAGTATGGACGACTAAATTTATTGATCTTAATCTGAAGTTACGAGAAAAGGAATTGGAGTCGTCAATTTTGGGTGTAACCAGAGAACAACAATCAATAGAAAGAGTAGAGAATCTTATTCTCGCAGAATGGAACTCTTTACCAAATTCTTTTGCACTAATGATAAAGCTAGCATTAGCTCTGCTAACAATATTTGGTTCATCTTATTCGTGTTAACAGTTGTTTTCCTCCATGAATTTCGTCAAATCCACCACTAGGAATCGCCTTGGCACAGATGTGAGTGCTGCGTGTGTGAGACTAAAGACAACTAAATATAAACCTCGGATCAAAACATTAGCGGCTAAAATCCAACAAGAAGTTTCTCACAAAAAATAGTAAGTAAATAAATTATTGTGACCCAATTTCGTTTTTTTTTAAATCAAAATTAACAAAAATGACCCGCCACCAAAAAAGGTTCGCCACCACTGCACTAGGCCATCCAGGGTACCCATTTATCTATCAACCACTTTATTTTTATTGTGTGGAAGGATGAATAGCTGAGTTGTGCTGCGCGCCGGCTGCCGTCACCAAGTCTCGATCTTGGGGCCGATAGATTCGTAGTCAACGACGCTAACCACTACACCACCTAATTACATTATTATAGGGCCTACCATCAACAGACCAATTTTATACAATATATATATATATATATACGCACGCACACACGCACACGAGGGTCGGTACGAAAGTAATGCCTCTTATTTCAATTATGTTTACTTTATTTATATACGTATATTTATATACGTATATTTATTTAATATATTCACTTTATATTTGCTGCGTATGTATGCATATTCCCTGTAATTTTTCATTGGAATTATAATTAGTGAGAAATAAAATAAGGCATTATTTTCGTACCGACCCTCGTATATATATATAATTATATATATATATATATATATATATATATATATATAATATATATATATAATGAGATATATTATGCACTGTAAACTAATTATGAATGTCATCTCTTATTGTACAATGATAAACTATTGCGCTTCTAGTGGTGAGAAGCCACGTACGGGAGACTCGTTTGTACGTTGATTTCTTATGCAAAAGACAATGAAGACTTTCTTCTACCTATCACTTATTTTATTAACATACGTAACATTAACATTGGAAAAAAATTATATATATATATATATATTATAACACACAGTATATATGTATATAATGTTGTTTCCGAATAAATACTTAAGATCGATCTGCGACTAACCCTTCAGCAACATTCCTCATTTTGTGGGATTTGACGAAGGAGAGAATTCCTTTTAATACTCATCCTGCGTTTAATATTCATACAACGCAATATACATCCTAATATAAGTGAAATTCTTTAAATAATATACTAAAATTGCTTTTGAATTTCGTTTGAGAATCCCGAATTAAATAAACAAACCGTCGGCCATCTTGAAAATTCCTAATATTGCGTGCAACTTTATTCTTTATATTCACGCCAATTCTCACTTACTCTCTAAAAACGTTAATTAACGCGCAAACAGGTGTATTATCCGCTTTACCTTTTATTCAATTAGCGTTTCTCCAAAAGCACGTGAAAATTGGAAACTTTAAAATATACATGAAAAAGAGCGGGTTAAGACAAAACTTACTAAGAATGTACAGTTTGGGGAAAAACGTTCGCCTAGAAATATAAAATTTGTCAAAAGTATAAGAAATTACTAATTAGTTATGAGATTGGGTTTTGTTTTCGAAATTTGATTAGTCGCCAAAAAGAGTAAAATATTAACAATTAGTAATTTTATGCTTTTTAGTAATTTTATTTTTGTAGGCGAACTTTTCTCCGAAACTGCAGGATTAAATCTAGCTATTAAAACGTACTTTGAATTGTGGAACACCCTGTATATAGGATTAACTATTTTGTTTATATTTTAACAATCGGCTAACATTACTAAACTCGGTATTAATCTTAAATTAACGTCCAAATACATTGCACCGTACGGAGGTGTGTGTGTTTTGAATGAAAAAGTAAATTAATGTAACCGAATATAATTTCTTATAATAATTAGAGGACTTTCCCATCTCTAAAGAATAAGACACCCGAATGATTTAATAAATAATAACATAGTTCAATCTACCTTCGATAGAACCTGACGTGGCTGACAGGATTCAGTCGAAACGTTAGAAATCTCCGTAAGTGATCAATTGGTAATTAGAATATCATTACTAATGAAGTTGATTTTTTTGGTTTAGAGAGAGAGAGAGAGAGAGAGAGAGAGAGAGAGAGAGAGAGAGTTGTAATCCGTTATCAGAGACATATGAAAATGAAGAAGGAAGACATCATCCATCATGCGCTGACCTTAGACAAATAAAATGTCTTCTATTATTTTATTTTTCTGACCAATAAAGTCCTTCGTTGAACCGGTAAAGAAATTCTGGTCCAATCGAAAGACCCAGCACGATTGGTTGAAGAGACTCGTTTGTTCATTCATTAAGAATCAGAAATTATTCATATAGCATAATTAATACGTACATATTAGTATGCTAAAATTGTCCATTATCAATACTAAAAGGAGACGATCAAGAAATTTTTAAATTTGGAGGAGACAAATTAAGACACACAAAATGAAGAAGAATTGCGTATAAAATAATTTATTTATTGAACCACTTCATAAGCATAATCCTCCACATTATCTGAACCATACCATTAAACCATATATATATATATATATATATATATATATATATATATAAAGGTGTGTGTGTGTGTGTAAAATGCTATCAATTTATTGTGAAGGTCGTTGATATGTAGTTTATTCATTTGGTTTATGTAACTGGAAACACAATGCGAATAATTGCACAAAATCGCGACATTATGAATTAGAGATTGTTAGAAAAAACACCGTTCAGGACAAGCACATTTACACGCACACGCTCATTTACACGCACACGCGCGCACACCCATGTGTATACCACACACATACGCACACAGACACAGACACACAATATATATTGTGAAGAGGAGGGCCCAAAGTAAGGTCATCTTCTGACCTTGAATTTTCATAAACGTCGCCTTGAAATTCTTCGACAAAATTTCGTTCACAGATTTTAAACTCGCCTCACGAAGCGTTTGTCCTGTGTATACTCCTCTTGCGTGTGCGTGCGTGCGTGCGCGTATACATATCTGTACGTGTATACGTGTGTATATAGAATGTGTGGGGGTGGAGGAGGTATATTGGGCGATTTTGAAACCTCTTATGATGATGCAACTTCATTATCATCAGTCGGATTCCGATTATGGTCTCATGCAATCTAAATTCAATTAAATTATTTCTATGCTGTTTCAATCCAATCTAAATTTAAACCTAAATGAAGTGTCCCTTCTCTTCTCTTACATAATCTCTCATATTATATATATATATATATATATGAAGGCAGTTAGGTATTCAAGGTCAGAAATAAGACTACTTCTGCCTCTGCCTCTTCCTTCTTCTCTTCCTCTTCTACTTCTTCCTCCTCCTTCCTCCTCCTTCCTCCTCCTCTTCTCGTTCTTCGATATTAAATGACTCGAAGTTTGAAAATTTCTCCAATAGAGGTGAGAAGGGGAATATTTTCATGTTTACAGCCACGAAACCAAACACTGATTTTCATCAAGAGATTTTCCTTAGACGATTATATATATATATATATATATACACTTGGTAAAACCTTTGGTTAGCTTCCGCCCGAATTGTTCATTCTGACGAAGGTCAAGCTTTTCACTCCATTTTAGACCTACAGTTTAACGTAGAATCCGAACCACGCCCCGCAAGCAGCCCCAATGTCTTAACCACTAGGCCACCCAGGGTACCCCATTTATCTACCAACCACTTTCTTTATTGTGTGGAAGGATGAACAGGTGGGTTTTGCTGCGCGCCGGCTACCATCAACGGGTTTCGATCCTGGACTCCACCTTAGACCTACAGTTTAACATAGAATCCGAACCACGCCCCACAAGCAGCCTAGTGTCTTAACCACTAGGCCACCCAGGGTACCCATTTATCTACCAACCACTTTCTTTATTATGTGGAAAGATGAACAGGTGGGTTTTGCTGCGCGCCGGCTACCATCAACGGGTCTCGATCCCGGGGCCGATGGATTTGTAGTCAGCGACGCCAACCACTACACCACCGAGGGACATATATATATTCCTGTGTATACGCACAGGATTAGCGTAGTGAGTAGCGTCGCTGACTACGAATCCATCGGCCCCGGGATCGAGACCCGGTAAAGGCAGGTGGCGCGCAGCAAAACCCAGCTGTTCATTCGTCCACACACACAAAAATTTTTTTTTGGTAGATAAGTGGGTACCGTGGGAAGCCAGTGGTTAAGACACTGGGGCTGCTGATGGGGTGTGGTTCGGATTCCACGTTAAACTGTAGGTCCAAGGTGGAGTGAAAAGCTTGACCTTCGTCAGAATGAACAATTCGGGCGGAAGCTAAACCAAGGTGTGTGTGTGTGTATATATTATATAATATATTATATATATATATATAGAGAGAGGAGAGAGAGAGAGAGAGAGAGAGAGAGAGAGAGAGAGAAATGTGTGAAACCAGTCATTTCACGTAATACCTAAAAATTTCAGGCATTACGTGAAATGACTGGTTTCACACATTGACTAACGTATATATATATATATATATATATATATATGTGTGTGTAAATATACACACACACACACCCACACAGTTACATTGAACGTTCGTTTCCATAGCAATTTTAAAGTTTGGTTTTACAATTTTACCTTGGACTAAAAAAAAAAGGCAATATTTATTAATTATTATTATACGATATTGGAAATATAAAAGTGTGTTCAAGAATATATTATAAGCAAAAATTAACAAAGAAAAATTACATTTATAAAACTTTAAAGATTAAAAAATTAAGAATAATTAGAGAGAGAGAGAGAGAGAGAGTATATTTTCCCATCTTATATAGTTACATCTGCGTACATATACTTTGATTTCATAGAAACTGGGTATGAGGGCCACGATTGATCTGTTATGTTAGAGCACAGGAATTCTAAATCACCATAAATTTTTTAGTTGCGTCGTGATATTAAAAATTTAATTGACTTCCAAAGGACTTCTTTGCTTTCTCATGCAATATTTAAGACGTATGAAGACGTATGAAGTTTTTACGATTTATTTGACTTGAGCCATGTCTATAATGCTTTGTCATTCATTATATATATATATACACACACACACACACACACACACATTTCACTTTATTCATTGTCAACATCTAATTTTCTATGGGAATTGAAATAAAATGTGCGGCATAGTAGTGGTTTCGCCCTTGCGTCGCTGAGCCACGTCCCAAGCATGTCTCTTACCACTACACCATCCGGGAAACTCCCTCCCCCCTACATCTATAAATAAGATATATATGTATAGAGAGGTGGGGCTATCAGCTTGACCTTCGTGTGAAGAGAGACCGACGCACGGACCTACCACCAGTTTACTATATATATACTGTATGTATATATATACAGTATATACGTGGTCCATGGCGGTCTCTCCGCGTTCGTTAAGACAGCCTTGTCCGAAATGTTTGAAATTTGGTGTTCGTTTTAGATAAATCTTTATTGGCTTTGGATGTTGAGGCCCTGCGCAGTTGCGTGGTGCGTATCCCTGGATCCGGCACTGATTGCGTGGGAGAGTGCTTGCATGAGGTTTTCATACAAGATAATCGTTAAGTTAAATTTCAGTATGGAATGATTACGAGGACGAGAGGAAGCTTCGAAGACCTTTCGGTCCACTCAGCGAGGTTCCCATTATTAATTAACCTAGTGTATTTTTTAATTATTCTAGCGGCAGAATAATACTGGATGGAAAAGCGTAAGGCTCTCTCCTTTCCCTCCACTCCCTCCTCGCCAGAGGCAGGTACGGAAAAAGAATGAAGGAAGTACCTTGACCTTGGAAAAGTAGCCAAAGAAATGTTATAGGGAGGAGGAGAATAGAAAAACTAGCTTTACAGTTATGTTATATACACGCAGAAATAATAGAGTTGATATTACCGTTGTATAAACTAAAATAATAATATATTTGTTCTGATCATATATTAACTACTTGGTATCGTCGCAGAAACCTCGAACGTATGGTTTTAATTTTATACAAAATATTTACGGCTCTAATTACCGAAGTATCGGGCCAGCAAAGACCCCATGGCCCACTCCAGGCTAGCTCAAAAAGGATTGAAAGTGCGCAAAGCTATCACGCAGAAAATAGAAGTAAAGCTCATCTCCTCTTCGCGTGGGGCACTGGCACTGCCAACAAGTGATGAAATGCTAGTACTACAGGAAAGGGGTTGAAACAGGAGTTGTAAACGGAAATCAGATCTTCCACATGCCTACACTTATCACGTGCACCCACTTATCTAAGAGAAGGCGGAGAAAAAGAAATAGCCATAGCAGAAACGCAGCTCTACCTCATCCAATTCACACTATTCATTTTGTAAAAGTTTTTGTTCATTAGGAAGAATTAATTACGCATCTACAAAATACTTAGCCACTCTATCTTAGACATGTTAACAAGGTAGGCAAGCGTGTGAGCGTGTTTTCTGTAATTTAATATTTCTCTTTTTTTTATTCAGGAAGGATGAGGCTAAGGGCGAGCGCCCGCAAAAGTGACCCCTCCACAGAAGACGGAGAGAGCCAAAAGCGAGGTCTCCAAGGCTCAATGCTGCCATTTTTTAAATATAAATTTTGAAAAGGTTGTGTAGTGTGAAAGATGCGTACGTGTGTAGTGAGGAATAGAGGGAGCAGCGTGTTTCAGAGCATGCTGGACTGCTCACAGTGTAGGTGAGACACACAAAAGATCAGCTGAGAGGACAGTGACAGAGAAACGGGAGTTCCAGCACTCCCGACTCCTGCCTAACATCCACCCCGAAGTACTTCCCGGTCGATTGGTGTCAACAATCTCCTCCTCCTATCATGTGTATATGCCTGCCAACTCCTCGAATATAGCCGAGTTTCAACTTGGGTCTCCCGCCGTGAAAGTGTTTATACGCAAGTGAGATATTGATTTGTTTATACTTCGCGATGTTGTGCCACCACGAGAGTGAAGCACAGGTTGGTCATAAATCATCTTCACAAATCCAACCCGAAAGTGAATTGAACTTGTGCAGATAATTTATGGACACCCTCTGTTGTTGTAGTGTTTTTGGGCTTCAGAAAAACACGTGACGCACTAAACATTATTCTGGTCTCCCCATGTATCTGTGCGTATGTATGTATGTATGTTATCTATCTCTCTCTCTCTCTCTCTCTCTCTCTCTCTCTCTCTCTCTCTCTCTCTGCTGATCAATTTTATCTATTATCAGTCCACCAAGATAGTCTTAGAAGCTAAGCCTACATAGTTTAGTTTAAAACCCCTCTAGAATGTTTAAATTTGGAACACATTTGGGGACTCATATATTATGTCGGTTGATATAGGCGGCCCTTCTCCGGCCCTTCTTTGTAGAATGAGACTCTGGGGGCGTTCCTCTCCTTGTTCTCCCTTATATAGTTGGCGCAACCTAGTCCCAATTACCCGCCAATTATTCATTTTACAACGTGTTTCTTACATGAAAAGTCATGTAAAGAACACGCACAGAAGCAAGTTACACGAAATAATGAAAAATAAGCACCACTTTTGACTTTTTGTAACCTCCTCTCCGTAAACTTCTATCCTGTACTTTGAATAACTGGGAATAAAAGTGGGGTATACGATGTTAAGATATACTCAAGAGATGAATGAATTCCAAGTTGAACATTTCGAACTTTCCCATAAATTAGCTGCCAAAAGAGAGAGAGAGAGAGAGAGAGAGAGGAGAGAGAGAGTTAATTAATTATAAACTTTCCATATACTGTATAAGAAATGCCTATTACTAACTTCGTTGCTGACTTACTTCGACTAATTAAAAATAGATCGTGTGATTTTGGCTGTTTGATCTATCAGTAAAATTACATCTCTCTCTCTCTCTCTCTGTTCATCCTTCCACACAATAAAGAAGTGGTTGGTAGATAATGGGTACCCTAGGGGGCCTAGTGGTTACGACGCTGGGCTGCTGATGGGGCGTGGTTTCGGATTCACGTTAAACTGTAGGTCTAAGGTGGAGTGAAAAGCTTGACCTTCGTCAGAATGAACAATTCGGGCGGAAGCTAACCAAAGGTAACCCGCAAACAAGGAATATATAATTCATTTTCTAACCCCTGCAACAACTTCACTATTCCTGTAAAGGGAAAGCCTTTAAGCCGATTGCCAAACTGATTATTCATAACATTATATACTTTCGAAGCGAAGACTTTTGCTATAAACAAGCGAAATATCAAGAATAATAATTAAATTTCAAATCTCTGTCCCTGATGACGTAACAGGTGACGTCACGCTTAAACTTTTATGTGATTGGTCAATTCTCTTCGGCTTATTCGACTCGGATGATTATTTCTTATCAAAAAATTATATGTAGCTTTCATGGAAATAAAGAGGCTTCATTTACTCTAGATGAGAAGTGTTATATATATATAATATATATATATATATATATATATACACTCTACTTTCCATTTTCGAGCGACAAATCGTTAAAATTAATTCGAAAGTTATTGTTGTGTTTTTAAGTTAAATTTCTCTTATGTTTCATCATTTCTTTACTTTTAATTATTTTTTTATTCTCTTTTTTATTCATTTTCATTTTTTTTCTCAATCGTAAAAGTACAACTTCTACTGTAATTTTATATATATATATATATATATGATGCAACCCACAAGAAAAGAAAAAATATTCAAAGGTCTTTCGTGTATTCAGCAGTACACCTCGTCAGGGAATACACCAAAGGTTATGGAAAGTTATATTATATACTAAGGGCACTCAATATATTTTGCCTCACCCTTCTTTTCTTAGCTAAATAATGGCCATGGGGCTGAAATGTCTTTTGGGCCCTAAGTTTGAACTTTCTGCGATTCACATAATGGATTTTTCCAGTTTGAACCTCCTCTCCTTGTATAAAACCGATGGTTAACGCAGTTTCGAAAATGGCGTCTGACAGTGATGTGCCTCGTAAACAGAGCTGTTATCGAGTTCTAACCGCAGAGAAGGAAACAGTTGGAAATATTCACAAACGTCTACAAACATTTACGGAGATGCTGTTGTTGATCGAAGCACACTTGGACGCTGGTCTAAAGGTGAGAGATCATCGGAGAGAGGAGAGCCAACCTCGATGATGAGCCAACCTCGATGATGAGCCCTCCTCGATGATGAGCCAACCTCGATGATGAGCCACGCAGCGGTCATCCAGCATCGGCTGTGACATCTCACACTGTGCAATGTGCTAACAGCATCATTCGATCAAATCGACGCGTCACATACAAGGATCTATCACCACTGAGCTAGGAATTAGTGAAGGAAGTGTTAATACGATAATTCAGCAACTGGGATACTCATAAGTGTGTTCACGGTTTGTTCCTCGCTGACTGACTGAAGATCACAAAGTCCAAAGAAAAGAAATTGCTTCCGAGTCGTTGGTTCGATACGAGACAGAAGGGTATGACTTCCTTTCACGATTGTGACTGGTGAGACTTGGGTACACCACTTTGAATCTGAAACAAAACGCCAATCCATGGAGTGGCAACACGCAGACTCTCCTCGCAATAAAAAGTTTAAATGACTCCCTCTGCAGGAAAGGTTATGGCCACCATTTTCTGGGACATGAAAAGGGTGAGTCTGGTGGCCATCATGAAGAAAGGACAAACAATCAACTCGGAGGCATATATTGCTACCCTAGAGACTCCAGAGACGTATAAAGCGAGTTCGACCGGAGAGAAAACTGGAAGACGTCCTTCTTTTGTACGATAACGCAAGACCACACAACAGTTTGCAAACAAGAGAGGCCATCACAAAAGTGCTTGACTGCGTCACCCCACCCTCCATACAGCCCGAATCTGGCACCATCAGACTTCCATTTGTTTGGGCCAATGAAGGATGCTATTCGTGGAAAAAAGTTTCAGAGTGACGATGAGGTTGTTGAGGAGGTTAAGAGGTGGCTCCAGCGGAACCCAGCGGACTTTTACCAGCAAGGAATAAAGGCCCTTGTTTCGAAGTAGAGGAAAGCCGTAGAAAAGTATGGAGACTATGTGGAAAAATAAAACATGTAAAAAAAGTATGTAACTGCTTGTGTACAAAATTTCTGGAACTTACGAGGAAACTCGGAAAGAAAAAAAAAAGGTGGGGCAACATATATTGAGTGGCCCTCGTGAATATGGGATTGAACTGAGAACGGCCCCCTGAGGTTTTTTCATGATACGCACAGACCGTGCATGGAACAAGGAACTCTTCTGGGGAAAATTAAATCCACTGTAGTCCGAATAAGTAATGGTAAATGACAAGCACTATAGTTTTTTCTTTTTCATCATGTTAGCCCGACGTGGGCAACGGTTCACTCGCAGAGAGGCCCCAAAAATATAGCTTCCCTCACCAGCTTTCTGCAAAGCAGATAGGATCCAACTTTGGGACAGGATCTTCACTCCTAGATACTGTCCCAAAGCTGGATCCTATCTGCTTTGCAGATAGCTTGTGAGGGAAGCTATATTTTTGGGGCCTCTTTGCGAGTGAACCGTTGCCACGTCGTGCTAACGAAAAGAAAAACTAGTGTTCGTCATTTATCACTACTTATTCGGACTATAGTGGATTTAATTTTCTCAGAAGAGTAACTTATTCCATGCACAGTCTGTGTGTATCATATATATATATATATATATATATATATATATATTATATATATATAAAAAGTGTGTGTGTATATATATATATATATGCCTCGGTGGTGTAGGTGTTAGCGTAGCTGACTACGAATCCATCGGCCACGGGATCGAGACCCGGTGACGGCAGCCGACGCACAGCAAAACACAACTATTCATCCTTCCACACAAAAGAAAATAGTTGGTAGATAAATCGGTACCGTGGGTAGTCTAGTGGTTAAGACGCTGAGCTGCTGATGGGGCGTGGTTCGGATTTCACGTTAAACTAGGTCTAAGGTCGGGTGACAAGCTTGACCTTCGTCAGAATGAACAATCCGGGTGGAAACAAAACCAAGGTGTGTGTATATATATATATATACACACACCTTGCAATTTAAAACTATAATAAGTAGTGATAATAATGAAAAATATGTACAAAAATATTGGAAATTATGCGCGTGTTCTTAATACTAATAAATAAAACATTTAAATACTTTCTTTCTCTCTCTCTCTCTATCTCTCTCTTTCACTTTCAGATTTGAGAAAATGAAGAGAAAGTTTTCATAAAATGAAGACAAAAAGAAAAAGAAAAAGTCTTTCTTGGGACAAAGAAAATAATTTGGGGTGGGTGGAGACCATCTCCCTATACATATATATATATATATATATATATGGGTCTTTCCTGTTTCATTAACTGTTTCCGATTTTTATGAAAACAACGTGATATATGTACAGTTTTTCACGCTGATTTCAAAATTATAAACCATTTCATCGAGAAATACTTAGGTTAGGTTAAGTTAAGTTAGGCTTATTAGCATTTGATGTTTTCTAGGACACTGTTTTTTCGTATTAAGTTATATTCTCGTAAAAAATTTACTGCATTTTCTTCTGTATCAGTCTTCCTATATAATTCTGTAAAATTAAATTTGTCAGTCATTGGAAAGTAAAAAGATGTTGAACTATAGTCTATGCTTGCAGCGGAAGAACAAAATAGATGCGCAACGCCACCGTTTAAAAAATAGCCTAGCCTATGCTTGCAGTGATTACACCGTTCTAGTACTTTTTGTAGTATTCTATAATTTACTTTCATTTCGAAACTTATTTTTAGAATCAGCGTATTATTTTAAAATTTCTATAGCCTACGCTCTTTCAAACATTTGCTAGTTTCTGCACATTATAACTTTTTGGTTATATATTTCGGTGCTCTTCCAATATGTGCTCTACCGCGAAATTTACATTCCAATACGTGATCTACCTTAGATTATTCGGATTAGCAGCAGGTACGTTAGTTAGTCTTATAAGGCTAACTAACGAAAATATCACGACTTAACCTAACCAATCGTCAAGGGCGTATAGTTGACCTAACGATTGGTTAGGTTAAGTCATGATATTTTCGTTAGTTAGCCTTATAAGGCTAGTTTCACGGTAGAGCACGTATTGGAATATGGTAGATCACAGTTTCGCGGTAGAGCACATATTGGAAGAGCACCTATATTTCTCGATGAAATGGTTTATAATTTTGAAATCAGCGTGAAAAACTCTACATATGTTTTCATAAAAATCGGCAACAGTTAATGAAACAGGAAAGATCCTTATATATATATATATATATATATATATATATAGTGGCGCTCATAAGTATTCGTACAGAGAAATATTTCCGTTATATTTAGTCTATCTTTTGTATCATGCACAAGATAGTTATGAAACGTTTACCGTTCGTTTGGGAAAATTTTACGTATAAAAAAATTAGTTTAACTTTAACACGTAAATGTAAAACATCAAAGAATTTG
Source organism: Bathynomus jamesi (assembly GCA_023014485.1). Lineage (NCBI taxonomy): Eukaryota > Metazoa > Arthropoda > Malacostraca > Isopoda > Cirolanidae > Bathynomus > Bathynomus jamesi. The sequence goes on along the minus strand of JAJOZX010003289.1, from coordinate 169,205 downwards.
AGGAAAATACAAAAAAAAAGTTAAAATGCAAAAGTTTTCGTACATTTATTTAAGAAATTATTTAATTCTTTGCGTGTCCACCTTAGGCTTGAAGAATTTAAAATTTTTATCAGTAGTTGGCTGTTTATTGATTACAGACTGTTGGCAATTTGAATTCTGGAATTGAATCGTCATGGAAAACGGATAAACTGCGTAAGCCATTAGTAAGCAATTGGTCGTGGTGGTAGAACTGTCTATAAATCGCTGCGCACGAGTCTGGAAAAAGTTATAGGAAGATAGGGGAACTTCGAATTCCATTTACGATGGTTGATGCAGTTATAAAGAAATGGAAAGGCTTTGGAACAATCAAAACTCTACCGAGGTGTGGACAACCTTGCAACATTTCAGAACGCACAACTAGACTGATTGTAAGAATAGCTGCTGCGAATCCGCGAATGACTGCGGGTCATATTTGCCAAACATTAAGACTAAGATCGATGTCCATCCCTCTACCGTACGTCGTACAATGAGAGAGAATGGTCTATATGGAAGAGTTGCGCGAAGGAAACTGCCGCTACGAAAAGCACATAAAGAAGCTCGTTTAAAGTACGCCAAGGATGATCAAAATGATGGATTTGCATTATGGAAGAAAGTTTTTTGGACAGACGAGAACGAAACTGAATTATTTGGGAACAACGAGCAACAGTATGTTTGGCGAAGATCAAATACTGTATTCGATAAAAAAAAATCCTTTCTATGGTTAAACAGGGTGGTGGTGGTGGTGGTGGTCAGGCCCTCTCAGAGGTCCAGAGAGGCCCGGGCCACTTCCAGCTTTTGAGGCCCATAGCTAAACCCAATTATTACTTTCACCGCAAAACATTATATTCAAACCTGAAAGTTTCTAAATTTGAGGCCCCCCCTTAAGCTTGAGGCCCAGGCCAAATGGCCCTCCTAGGCCCCCTCTGATAGGCCCTGGTGGTGGTAGTTTGCTTCTTTGGGGATGATTTAGTACTTCTGGTCCAGGAAAGCTCGTTGTCAATGAAATCTTGAATTTGAAGAAATATCAGGAAATTTTAGAAGAAAATGTATTGCCTTCAATTTGGGAGTTGCGAATAGGTCGCAATTGAGTACTGCAACAAGATGATGATCCAAAACATAAAAGTAAGAACACGGTGAAATAGTTTCGACAAAAGAATTTCAAGTGACCCAATCAAAGCCCATATCTCGATTTAATCGAGAATTTATGGTTTGATTTGAAAAAAGCTGTCCGCAAGAAAAACCCTTCGAATCTGAATGAAATGCAACAATTTTCGGTACTTGTAGGTTCTCTCCCCCCCCCCCCCCCCCCCCAAACCAATTTTGACAGAATATTTTCGTTAAAACTAACGAAAATATCACGACTTAACCTAACCAATTAATTATTTATCAAGGGCGTACAGTTGATGTTATTAATTATAACATTGTTTCTGGAATAGTATTTACTATTTACTAATAGATCAACTGTACACCCTTGATAATTATAATTGGTTAGTTTAAGTCGTGATATTTTCGTTAGTTTTAACAAAAATATTCTGTCAAAATTGGGGGGGGGGAGATAATCTACAAGTACCCAATTTTCTTTAGAAGAATGGACTAAAATTTCGGTACTTTCCTGTTATCCCAGACCCCAGACTTTTTGCCAAATTTTTTTTTTTTAAATGTTAACTCACCTAACCTAACCCAACCCCTGGTTAGGTTAGGTTAGTTACTTAACATTTAAAAAAAAAATTGCCAGTGAAATTTGTCAATATGGCAAGTGGCGTACGAATCTGGCAAAAAGTCTGGGGTTCGGGTAACAGGATAGTACCAAAATTTCTACTGAGAGATGTCGAAACCTCGTAGAAAAATACCCAAAACGAACCAATGAATCATTTTAAGCAAAAGGTGGATACACAAAGTTTAAAATAATTTTGCGAGTAAATGTACAAAATCTTTTACATTTTAACTTTTTTTAGTTTCCTCAAATTCTGTTGTTGTTGTTGTTTTATATTTTATGTTGGAGTTAAACTAATTTTTTATTTGTTAAATTGTTCCAAACGAACGAAAGGTAAGAGCGAATAACTGAAATATTTCTCTGTACGAATACTTATGAGCGCCACTTATACACAGTAGGTGAAATAGAAAAGTTTATCGGCGGACCAAGAGTTCATATGTGGGTGTACAGTTTAGGGTTATATATACGATTCAAACCCCACAAGGAAAGGAAAACTTATTCCAAGGCCTTTCGTGTATTTAACAGTATACCTCGTTAGGAAATGATGAGGTGTACTGTTGAATACACGAAAGGCTTTGGAATCATTTTTCCTTTTCCTTGTGGATTTCCATCATTCATTTATTTCATTTAATTGTGAAATTTATCATATATATATATATATATATATATATATATATATATATATGTGTGTGTGTGTGTGTGTGAAAATTCAGCTAAACCTCCATGTAAAAGTTAAGAAAAATTAATTTTCACACTTTAGCTAAACAAATATAGTGTATAGCTTAGTTCAAGTCAGGAAATAAAATTAGAGTAAAAAATGTTTGTGTGTTTGTTGGAAAATTAGTGGTGGTGTAGTGGTTAGCGTCGCTGATTACGAATCCATCGGCCCTCGGCCCCGGGATCGAGATGCGGTGACGGCACCCGGCGCGCAGCAAAACCCAGCTGTTTATCCTTCCACACAATAAAGAAAGTGGTTGGGTTGGTAGATAAATAGGTACCCTGGGTGGCCTAGTGGTTAAGACGCTGGACTACTGGTGAGGCGTGGTTCGGATTCCAGGTTAAACTGTAGGTCTAAGGTGGAGTGAAAAGCTTGACCTTCGTCAGAATGAACGATTCTGGCGGAAGCGAACCAAAGGTTAATAATCAATTATAATTTTGCTCTTGTTTAAAGTAAGTTTGTGGTTTTTCTATAAAAACTTACGAGTTACTGTTAATATTACGGAAAAATACACGAAAAGGGTATAAAAAAGAAAGGTTTGAAGGGGCAGAAGCCCCGAGCTCTTGGTCCAGTTTGGGTAGAGCAAGCCTTGCGTCATACGAATATGCTTGTGATTGGAATAAGTACATCCGTGTTGCCTTGGGGAGGAAACGCAAACTCGTGGGGTATCTTGCTCCTGATGAATCGTGTATCTGGACCTATCCGCAATGCGAAGTAATGACAATGGGTATACATCAAACTGTTCATCCGATGATGATAACGGAGCATTGTTGCTTCGAGTGGTGATGAGCCACGTACAGAAGCCTTGTTACTACGAGGACTGTGTATTTCGCAATAGTGCTACGAGCTGCTCGTGCCCCAAATGGGTGCGGGGGTGAAATGGTGCTCTGTGTAAAACAGCGTAGCTTTTTCTCCCATTTATACTCGAGTTATTGACAGGTGGGTCTCGAGCATATCTATCGTAATATCTATCGCAGAGTACGACAAATGTAGTACCATGTACGAGTATTAGGTTATGTTAAACATTTTCCGGCCCCCCCCCCTCTCTCCCTCTCTCCCTCTCTCTCTCCATTCTTCCGCTTTCCTTGTCCTCCTCTCCCACTTTCTTCCTTTCCTATTCCTTCCCCCTCTCTCACCCCACCCCATTCCACATCCTCTTTTCCTGTTCTTTCCCCCGTCATTTGGGGGTCTTTGAATGTCTCTGGGAGGGGAAGTATTCTTACTCCCTTCCTTTCCTTTTGTATTTGAGCACCCGTCCCAAAAAAGGACTCCAGCACGCTCTGGATCCGCCACCCCCTCGCCCTAATTTCGCTCTCTACATATGAAATATATATATATATATATATATATATATATATATATATATATAATATATATATATAGAGTATATATATATATGTGTGTGTGTCAGTTCCTCAAATGTTGTTTTTGCATATCTGACACACTTGCAGATGTAAAGCACCAAAGCTTAACATCTGACTAATTACTGTAAATATATATTATATATATATCTATATATATATTATATATATATATATACACACACACTGTATATAAGTGAAGTGATATTTTTTATTATTTATTTAGTTGTCATAAACGTTACAGACCTCGGCTGTTAAAATTAATTTCCAAATGTAATTTTTCCTCATGTTTTCATAGGGGCAGTAACAGTTAAAACAAATATACAATACACACACACACACGCACACCATATATATACATATATATATCATATACACACACACACACACACATATATATATGTATGTGTGTGTGTGTGTGTGTGTGTGTGATGTACCGGTCTGTTTTGCCGATGTATCGGTGAAATTGTGGTCGATACTGCCGATACTTTATAAAAATATTCAATTTTGATCCTTTAGAACTGAGTTTAGATTTTCTAAACTCTGGCATTCTTGATAAGATTCAAATAAAGCAGGATGATTAGTAATTAACATATTGAAAAATAAAGCTGCTGGTCCCAATAATATTGTTAGGATTCTAAAAGAAGGGGAGAATAGCTTAGCTGAGGCACTACTGACTTTGTTACTGGTACATCTATTAATTATGCAGAAATACCCGAAGATTGAAAAAAGCAAATGTACCCATTTACAAAATAGGGTAGTAAAGAGGCGGTAGGAAATTAGTTTAACATCAGTGTTAGTTTAACATCATTGGTAGGAAAGATACTAGAATTATAAAGAATAGTATTAAAAAGCATTTGGAATGTTTTAAATCTTATTTCAAGTTCCCAACATGGATTTAGATCAGGAAAGGCTTGTTTGTCTAATCTCTTAAACTTTTTAGATTTTGTAACTGAACGGGTAGATAATGGAAATAATGTAGATTATTGATGTATCGGTGGTATCGGCCAAAGTATCGAACTCTGTATCGGCAAAATTTTGGTATGGATACATCACATATATATGATACATATTAGTAAATGTTCCAAACTTCGGAATTGCCAAGTTTGGAATACTCCAAATTTCAGAAATTTTTGACGACCATGAAATCTATTCTTGAAATTTGGAATATTCTCCGGACTTTATTATTGTATTAAATGTACTGTACAGTAAAGTACTGTATAACACACCTGTACAGTTTCGTAAAAAAGTTCGCCAAGAACCGTTACATTTTTATAAAGCATAAGAAATCTTAATTAGTAGAAATTTTTTAAAATTAATTTAAAATGTTATCCACAGCAAAAGGCAATATTATCAATTAGCAATTTTTCATGACTTTTTTTCGTCGAACTTTTTTCCAAAACAAAATGAAAAATAATATAAATACTAATTTATATAAAATATAGTATAAAACCAGTATTTTGAAGTTAAAATTCATGACGCTTAAAAATTCTGTTGTTCGAAGTATAATTCCAGACTTCCGACAGACTTTTCCCCGACCTCAATTTTAACTAACAATAACAGAAAGCTTCATCCTAAAGGGCCACGTAGTGGCCACGTAGCAACACCGCTTCCCGTTAGATTAGCGAAGTTAAGCAACGTTGGGTTTGATCAGTATTTGGATGGGTGACCATCCTCCGCGTTCAGATGATTTAGCGAGCCGTAGTCGGGTCCTACGTAAAGCTGTATAAGTCTTCTCTGCACATGACTTTTGTCTATTATCTTAAAACGGTGATTTTTTTAATGGAAGGGGAAAAAATGCTAGAAATTCGATAATTTGGGGAATAGGGAATGATTGAACAATAAGCCAAGGTACTCAACTCATCCATTACAGACACTGAGGGGGGGGTGTAGACATTTGGGAAGCCGGACAGCTCAGTGATTCCCAACATTTTCTGGCTCAAGGTACCCCAATACCATCTGTCCTTCTGTCGTGAAGCGTCTTTAATTTTTATTTAATTTTCTTTACTTCTACGTTATCTGCGCTATTTTCACTCTTAGTACCTATTTTACACTCCTTTTCTAAACTTTATACGAGGTAGCGTGGCCGCCATAAAACTCAAAACACGGGCTGCAGGGCAGTTACATCTTTGACCAAAAAAGGAGGACTTCGAATGACTACAATTTTCAATTTACCCGTTTATTTTAATTAGGACAGTAATAATAACGGGGGAAAGCGAATATAAATTCATAATTTAACACTGGATCGTGGAGAGAGCTTCTAGTTAACTTTAAATCACAATTACAGCTTAACCAACCAAAACACTCCTTTCCATAACAGACCGCGCCCGAGACTGACTTCGGCCTTCAGTGCATTTAAAATCTCTCCATATTGTCAACTTGTGTTTTATATTTCAAACATTTACATATATTAATTTTATACAGTTAAATCAGTTTACCACACTCCAAATAAAAACTTATTAAACTTCTTATTAAAAACCAATACACAACACTTCGTTCGCGGCATTCGTGGGCCATTTTCGTCTACCACTGCTCAACATCCAGTTCCCCTAACCTCAGATCGAACACGGGTAACTCCAACTTGGACCCCTCTGACTCTTGGTGATCCTCCTTTCGGGATTTCGGTGAAACTTTTGCTATTGCACTAGACATATCAAAAGCTTTTGATAGAGTCTGGAAGAAATATTTAATTTCCAAACTACCCTCCTATGGTTTCCATTCTTCTATCTGTGCTTTCATCTCTAATTTTCCTTTCTGGCCGATCCATAACTGCGGTTGTAGATGGCCACTGTTCTTCTAAACCTATTAACACTTAAACTACAGCTATCGGAAAATCTGCATACCGCTATATGTACAAAAAACAAAAAATATAAACACAAACATTATTTAAAAAATGTAATTTAAAAAAAAAAATAAGGCGAGAAAATCTGTTTTCATACGAGGCATGTCGCAGTAGCGTAAATGGACTCAAATGAGGCATGTTGCAGTTTAAAGGTTAACAGTGGTATTTCTCAGGGTTCTGTCTTGTCACCCAGTCTCTTCCTTTTATTTATTAATGATCTATTATGTCACACTTCCTGTCCTATCCACTCCCATGCCAATGATTCCACTCTTTACTTCTCCACTCGCTTCGCAAAGCGTCCCTCTCAACAGTCACCTCATGATTCGCGTAGGACGGCTATGGTACACCTGACCTGATCTTTCTGCTACCTCTGATTGGGGAAGAGAAAACCTTGTGGCTTTCAATGCCTCAAAAATTCAGTTCCTTCATCTTTCTACTCATCACAATCTTCCACATGACTATCCCTTACCTTCAACAATACACAACTGAATCCTTCCTCTTCTCTTAACATTCTTTGAGTTTCCTTTTCTCGTGATCTTTCCTGGAAAGATCACATATACACTTTCCAAAAGAGCTTCTAAGAGGTTAGGTGTGCTGTACCACCTCCACAGTTTCTTCACCCCGACTCAGTTCCTTTCTCTGTACAGGGGTCTTGTCCGCCCCTATATGGAGTACGCTTCTCATGTGTTGGGTGGCTCAACCCACACAGCCGTACTTGACCATGTGGAATCAATGCTTTTCGTTTCATCAATTGTCCTCCTCTTACTGACTTTCTTCCATCTCTCTCTCTCTCTCTCTCTCTCCGCCGCAGTGTTGCCTCACTCTCTCTTTACTATCGCTATTATAACAGACATTGCTCTTCTGAACTCTAATTGCAGCACTCCTCCTTTAAGAAGAGCACGCAGCACCAGACTTTCCACACTTTCTCATTCCTTTTCTGCCCAACACTCTAACTCGAGGGTTAATCGATATTTTCAATCTTTCATCTACTCAACTGGTCAACTCTGGAACAATCTTCCTCAATCCATCTTTCCCCGTCTATGACCTCCAATCTTTCAAAAGCAGTGTCCAGGCATCTCGAAAACCGTGGACCTTGAGTTCGGCTCTTCTTCTTCTGTGGGTGGAATGCGCTTTTACGCTCCGCCCGAATTGTTCATTCTGATGAAGGTCAAGCTTGTTACTCCACCTTTGACCTACAGTTTAACGTGGAATCCGAACCACGCCCTACCAGCAGCCCAGCTTCTTAACCACTAGGCTACTCAGGGTAACCATTTGTCTACCAACTAATTTTTTTGTATTATGTGGAAGGATGAACATATGGGTTTTGCTTAGAGATGGAACCCGGTTTTAAAAAACCGGTTTTTAACCGGTGATGAAAATTTTTAATCATCACCGAAACAGACACTAAGAACTGGTTTTCACATTTTTGCGCAAGTCTCCGATCACTTTGGTCCATTTTCTATGAAACAAACGTTTTCAAACGTTTAAAAACATAGTAATTACTTCAAGTTTATCATCCCACATGAAAAATATTCATGGCATAAACATCGACCAGATTAATCAGCCATTGAAGAAACAAAGAACAGTGGAAGAGTTTGTGCAAAAAGAGTCCATAGAAGAGGAAATTTCGAAACTTGCGTGTGTAGATGGACTGAGTTTCCAATCAATTGCTAAAAGTGAATTCATTCAAGAAAGCCTAAGAAAGATAAAATACGACAAGCCTTATCCAACTTCCCATAATGGTGTCAGAAAAATGGTGCTTAGTTTTTATGAGAAAAAGAAACATGAATTAGTCAACTACTTCAAGAATCAGGTGAGACAAGGAATCCGCTATTCATTAACTATGGATGAGTATACATCTTTGCAAAACCAAAGATATATTAATATTAATGTTCATGATGAAAATCAACATTGGTCTCTTGGTCTCATGGAAATAAATGGTTCTCTCGATAGCACCAAAACTATTGCAATCGTTAGGAAAAGATTGGAAGACTTTGGCTTGGATCTAGATAAGCATATCGTAGGTTGCACCACCGACGGTGCCTCAGTAATGGTCAAATTTGGAAGAGAAATAGTACCTGATCACCAGCAATGTATTGCACATGCTATACATCTCGTGGTTTCGGATATCTTGTATTAAAAAACTGCTGAAAATTCAGTTGAAGGGGAAAGTGACCCTACCCCTGAAGATGAAGCCATCGAAGAAGATGAACATTCTGCACATGAGTTAAGCGAAGATGTGAAATTTTATGCACTGATACAATTTTTGAGTCCGACATTGATGACATAATTGTTCTTCCAAAACTTCGAGAAGATTACTTAAAAGTAATAAATAAGGTGAGAAAAATCTGCCGCCTATTTCGAAAGTCTCCTTTGAAAAATGAGAAATTGCAGGATTTTGTCAAAGATGAATTTAATGGAAAGGAAATGAAGCTTATCCTTGACTATAGAACGAGGTGGAACAGTCTTTTGGCCATGATAAAAAGATTTTTGAAACTCAAAAATTGCATTCCAAAGGCCCTCAGAGTGATACGCTCAATAGAGACGATTTCAGATGAAGAATGAAATGCTCTAAAGAGCCTCTTTGACACGCTTCGTCCAATGGAAATTGTTTTGAAGGGACTCTGTTCCGAAGATGCAAATTTGCTCAAAGCTGAATCTTCCATGAAGTTCATTTTGGATAAATTTGAAAGCAAAACAATCCTTTAGCTTTTGAGCTACGTCAGTGTCTCATTGATCGCTACTCATCGAGAAGACAAAAAGAAGCTGTCGCCTTGCTGAGTTTTCTCCACAATCGTGAGGTCTTGAAAAATGAATCATCAGCACCGTTCCTCTTTTCTTCAAGACAAGCACTTAAGTATGCGGATCATACATTTAAGAGGCTTTTTCCAGAAGCTTGCCAGATTTCAGAAACAGACGACCAAGTCCAATCAATTGCTTCGAAACTCGAAGATTCACAATGCAGCTCAGGTCGTGAAGTAAATGATGACGATCAACTTATGAACGAGTAAATATGTGAGATGAACAAACTGAAAATGAAACCCAAGAAAGATTCTTCCGAGACCTTTGACGTAAACAATGAATTCAAATGTTTTGAAGCTACTTTGAATAGAAGCGAAAATTTGGATCGAATGTACGAGGCGTTGCTTACAATAAAAGCCACCAGCGTAGAGTCCGAGAGTGTGTTTTCAGCTGCTGGTTTATTCGTCACAAAGATTCGATCAAGAATGTCAGATCAGACACTTAATGCTCTTTGTTTTCTCAAGTGTTATTCCAAAAATCAAGTTCGATAACAAACGTTTTAATTCAAATGTTACACATACTTGATTGAATCAGTTAAAACCTTATTTCTGTTTAATATTTTGATCATTTACCTCCCTAAAAAGCATATAGAATCCCATCGGTGAAAACCGGTAAAAACCGGCTTTAAGAATATAGCGACAGTGAAAACCGGTTTTACACTTTTCGGTTATTTTCCATCCCTAGTTTTGCTGCGCGCCGCCTGCCATCACCAGGTCTTGATACTGGGGCCGATGGATTCGTAGTCAGCGACGCTAACCATTACACCACCAGCGACATATAGTTCTGGCAGATATTCAAGGAATAAGACCGAATCACATGATAAACAAGGACTGACATCGCATGCCTCACAGAAGCATCTTAATGACTGCCAAATTGTGTGAAAACTGCGAATGGTGCATAGATAAAGAAATAAAAATCGATGATCTACAGATCTACAGAAGCTAAGGCTAACAAAGACCCTAAGATCGACTCTAAGGTTAGCCCGAGAGAAGGAAGAGAGTAGGGGGTTAAAAGAAGAGAATAAGGGGGTTAAGTAAGTAGCAAAACCTATCATTCGTGGGTTAACATCCATTCAGAAAAAGAGAGAGAAAGACTCGACATCATCATCCGCCGGCCACTGCCGACAAGGCGAAAAAAATAGTCGAAGAGAATAGGAAAGGGGTAAAAGATGAAAAGACGCAAGATAAGAACCCTTACAAACCATGCAAACAGTCTTAACTCAAATACTGTCAATCGTCAGCAGACTCGAACCTCGACCATTACCCCTAGAGCTCCTGTTGCTAATTGTTTTATTATTTCAAACGACGTTAATATTTTTGAAATGCCTATCTAAACGGTTTTTAAACATATTAATGCTGGTAGAGTTCACGACGGACGCGGGAAGATTATTCCATTTATCAATTACTTTAAACGTAAAAAAGGTTTTTAGCGATGTTAGTAATGAAACGTCTGCCACGAATTTAAATCCGCTATTACGAGTATTGCTATTATCGAAAGTGAACAATGTCAAAATTTACGTTATCGATTTTATTAACGATTTTGAAAACTTCATTAAGCTCCACCCTTAATCTCCTAGTTTCGAGTGAATGTAAGTCTAACTATCCTATCCTATCTTCGTAAGACTTGTTGCGGTGACGGAATTAGTTTCGTGGCGCGTCGCTGAACCCTTTCCAACTTATCAATATCCTCACGCAAATAAGGACACCAAAACTGAACGGCATATTCTAAGTGAGGCCTGACTAGGGACTTGTAAAGGGGCAATATAATATTCTTCGATTTAAATTCGAAATTACGTGCTATGAAGCCTAACATCCTAATAGCTTTGGCGCAAGACTCCAGGCACTGGTTCCTAACTTTTAAATCCTTAGATACGCGTACGCCTAAATCTACTTCCTCGTCAACGCTTGTTAACTCTCTAAAATCCATCGTGTGCGTGTAATTATTGTTACGAGAACCTATATGCAAAACTTTACATTTGTCAACGTTAAATTGCATCTGCCACTTATCCGTCCACTCCATAATCCTATTTACATCGTCTTGGAACCTATTTCTATCGTCCACTAAGAACTTTACCGCCTATTTTAGTATCGTCCCCGAATAGCAATGGGCCTAACACTGAACCCTGAAGGACACCGCTACCTACATTCTACAATCCCGATTCCCTACCATCAACAACGACCCTGTTTCCTGGCACAAAGCCATTCCTCTAACCAGTTAGCTCCTGACCGCGAATACCGTGCGCTTTAACCTTCGCAATTAATCTTCTGTGCGGAACTGTATCGAAAGCCTTTTTAAAATCTAAACGTCAGCCATTCTATGCCTATCGTATTCGCGCACTCTTTCGTTATAAAACTCTAACAAATTAGTTAAACAAGATCTATGGCTGACTACTATTAATCAAATCGAGACTTTCTAAGTGATCTACGATACGATCCCTAACTACGGATTCCAAAAGTTTACCGACAATTGACATTAAGCTAATAGGCCTATAATTGCTATAATCGCCTTTTATAAAAATGGGCGTAACTTTAGCAAATTTGAAGTCTTCAGGAATAATCCCCTCTTCCAGTGACTTATTAAAATTTTTTGTTAAGGGGCCCACGATAACGTCTTTCAAATGTCTAAGATAAAGCGCGTCAGGGCCTGGAGCCTTGCTAACTTTTAGCTTATCGATATAATGTGCCTCGTAAACAGTTATTTCATGCAAAATAGTCTCGCTACTACTGTAAATAGAACGATATCGTCCACGTCGGGGACATTATTTACGTCTTCTACGGTAAAAACTGTCGCAGAAAAGTTGTTAAAAATACTCGCCACTGCTTGAGCGTCGGAAGCCAAAGCGCCGTTAGCGTCCACTAGAGGGCCTATGTTATCTTTTATTGGCTTACGATTGACGTAGTCAAACTTTTTCGGATTATGTTCACTATCCGCAGCTACAAGTATCTAAAAATTACGCTTAGCATTCCTAACAGATCTTTTAACCTGACGTCTAAGCTCGATATACCTATTAAAGTTAACTGCCGTGCCATTGCGCTTATTAAGTCTACACGCTCTGTTACGGTCGTTTATGAACTCTCCTATTTCCCTAGTCCACCACTTAGGCCTACCAGAATTACTGGCGCGCTTGGGCCTACGCGGAATAAACTCCCTTTTGCTATCCAAAAAACTTTCTTTAAACACCTCCCAATGAAAATTTGGGTCATTACCCATAAATAAATTACCCCAGTCCACTACTCTCATCCTATCCGCAAAACTATCAAAATTAGCCCTACAAAAATCAGGGACTTATTACATTACTATCCTTACTGTTTTCTATCAATAGCTTAAACCTAATAATTTGGTGATCACTACATCCCAAACACTCGCCTACTTTCAAACCTTCGACTATATTTTCGTCGTTCGTCATCACCACGTCTAAAATATTGTCACCGCGCATTGGTTCAGTAACCATCTGTCGTAAAAAATTATCTTCCATGAACTCAATCAGTCTCAAACCCTCATCATTACCAGTAAAAGTCTCGTAATTAACGTTAGGGCAGTTAAAGTCTTCGACAATAATACTATTCCGATTATTAATAAAGTTACTAAGAAGCGTGTAAAATCTATTATCGGTATCGAGGGGTTCAACGGGAGGTCTATAAACAACAACGAAATTAAAGCTAATACTCTGCGCCCTAACTTCAACGCATTAATTGCTGCGAAAATCTATCTTAACCTCGATAGCCCTAAGGGAATTAATTACGAACGTACAACAAAACGCCGCCACAATCCTATGTAACCTATCATTAGTAAAAAGTTTAAAACCCGCTATATCAAGTTCCCCCAACAAGTCCCGAGTTACAGTATTTAACCACGTTTCACTTATAGCAACTATATCGTAGTTCCCGGAATAAATTATTACCTTAAATTTTCAATTTATTTTAATACTACGCGCGTTACAATAAAGACTTAAATTATTTTTTACCACAGATTGGCGTTTTAAACTATTTTTCACGTCGGGCCGGCGTTCCCCGGACCCACAACGTTTAAAAAGGGCTTCGACCTATACAGCTTTCAAGCGTTCTCATCGATTAACCTACCTAGCCTAGCATTCCCTATTTCATTGAAATGCACCCCCATCTTTTATAAAAAGGCTAGAATCACTGAATTCTGACCACAGCTTTACGAAGGGTACATTTTCCCGAGCACAAATCTCTTCTAGTTTAGTGTTCAAACATTGGTTTTTGACGTAATCCTAAAATTTAAACCGTGCCTAGGGGTAATACCTAGAACAAAAGACCTATCTGACCTTGCCTTTAGCGATCTAATTAACCCCTATATTTTCCAAAAGGTCAGGCACTCTCGTATCGGGCCTATACGAGTCGTTGCCCCCTACCATCGTCACTAACATCGAGTGACGGGAGACAACATCAATCCTATCTACTTCGTCTCTAATTCTGTCAACTCTGGCCCCTGGTAGACAGACCCTCCTCCTCTTGGTTGGATTCCGTTCAACGAACTCCTTATCCATATGACGCACTAAGGAGTCCCAATTAAAATCTTTTCCCCCTCGTTCACATCCCTATCCAACAGGGCGAAAGGGTTCGAAACCTCGATAGGGGGGGGGGATTCCTATCACCTAACGTACGTGGCCTAGCTCCACCCTTAACTACTCTAAATCCCTCCCCGTCTACTAATCCCGGACCAACCTTAACCCCGTCCTCAACTCTGTCTAACCTTCCCGATAAGCTACCTGTACTAGAAACTAGGTTCCTAACCTCACCCTTCAACTTACTAACGTCTTCAACTGTAGTATAGGTTCGGCCTTCGTCAACTGTAAGCCTAACCATGCCCTCATCAAGCGTTGCAAATCTTTCAGTCACCTCGCGTACACTACGTTTTAAATCAACTATCTCTTCGCTTAACTCACAAAAGAAACAAACCGATCCCTCGGTAATCGCCGTAGTCATCTTTAAAATCCGTATGCCACCGATTAACCCCACCCCTAACACGACGTTTTCTGCGACGGCATCGCGCAAGTTAAGGTAGTTAACGTTTATAACCGTCACAAGTTTAAATTAAGTTAAGCCGGCACGCTATGAACAGGGCCGCATTTAGGGGGTGGCGCACCGGGCAAATGTCCAAGGCCCCGCGCCCGATGGGCCCCGCAAGTTTCAATTAAAAAAAATTAAACGTCACGTATTTGCCATCTGCGACGAGTTTTACTTTTTCCGGCAGGCGGCATGGCATCAGGTATTCTAATATCCGCTTTGACGGTGTTTAATTTGTTGTTCTTGTTAGTGTTACTCATTTCTAATGTTGTTACTAACTTACTTATTTCTTGTTTCTGTTGCAGATTCAGGATTTATGTTCTTATTGTTGGCGTTGTAATACGTACAACATGGAAACGAGCCGTGACCGGGATCGAAGGAGGAAATATAAACCCGGTAGTGAAAAGCGTAAGGATAAGAAGCGCAGAGAAGAGTTTCTTGCGACGGTGCCGAAACCGACTAATTGGATTAAATCATCAGCAACTAAGTTAGCCCCTTCAGCACAGCAGGCCCACCAGCTGCCTCCGCTACTTCAGCAGCTGCGATTTCAGAAGACGCGTCTACGTCAGTGCGTTCAGCAAGCCCAGCAGCTGCCTCCACTACTTTAGCAGCTGCATTTTCAGGAGACTCATTTACGTCAACCCCTTCAGCAGGCCCACCAGTTGCCTCCGCTACATCAGCAGCTGCGTCTTCAGAAGACCCGTCTACGTCAGTGAGTTCAGCAGGCCCACCAGCTTCAGGACATGCAATTAATGACATTGGTTTGTGGCCACAAGTGCTGACCGATGACTTTAGAGAGTTCTGGATAGAACGGGGAACATCAGATTGCCGAAATTATGACAGCGACTTCAGTAACTCTTCAACTACTGAAAGTGGTACAACACGCCGATGTATGAAGACATTATTTGTTAAGAAACATAGCCTGACGAATGAGAGGATTGAGGTGTCATGGCTGTGCTATTCTGAGTCCACAGGCTGTGTTTACTGTTTTGTCTGTAAATTAATGTCGAGGGCGGACAGCAAGTTCACAATCGGGTTCAACGACTGGAAGCATGGTAGACAATCGGTCGAAGCACACGGAAAATGTGAGCAACATAGGAGTCGATGAGATATTTGTTGGTTAGAAAGTCTGTCTCCGGCCGTGTTGATTCGAAACTGGTAAACCAGTTTGAAAAGGAGCGCAACTACTGGCAGGAAGTTTTGCGGCGCTGTGTCGACGTTATCAAGTATATCACGTCACGATGACTAGCAATTCGTGGACACGACTCCCGTTTCGGTTCACCAAACAACAGCAACTATTACGGAATTTTGGAACTTTTAAGTAAGTATGACAGTTTTCTAGCTGCGCATATAAGCGAGCATGCCAACAAAGGTAGCGGACACACCTCGTATCTCTCTCATTTCATTTGCGAGGAACTCGTACTGTTGATGGCCGATAAAGTACTTCAGACGATTATCCGAGAAATCCAGCAGTCAAAATACTACTCTCTATCGGTCGACTCTATGCCTGATATTTCCCTCACCGATCAACTGTGCTTCACCGTCCGATATGTGGTTGAGTCTGGGTCCGTCGAGCGATTTCTACAGTTCATCCCTATGAACACACATACAGAGAAAGGAATCGCCGACGTGGTCCTCAACTTTCTGGAGACGCATGGCATTCGAATTGGAGACTGCAGAGGACAGTCTTATGATAACGCAAGCAATATGGCAGGGAAATACAACGGCGTAAAGAGCCACATCAAGTAAAAATTTCCGTATGCTGAGTTTGTGCCATGCATGTGCCACTCACCAAATCTTGTGGGTAAATCAGCAGTGGACAGTTGCAAAGCAGCCGTTGAATTGTTTATGCTCATTCAGAATATCTACACGTTTCTCGTCTCCTCGACATACCGATGGCGTCGACATGTAGAGGTTCTCGATTGTAGTTCCCGTAGTGAGAAGCTAAAGGGCGACAAAGGTCTCTCCGATGCCCGCTGGTCAGCCAGATCAGATGCTGTCCAATCTTTAACCAAAGGCTACGCCGAGAATATCATGGTACTGGATGAACTAGCAGCGGATACCAGCCAAACTGCGGAAGCCAGGATCGAAGCCAGGGGATTGTTTAAACAGCTTCACAACTCGAAACAGCCATTTTATTGGTTTTATGGAACACTATTCCATAACGATTTCAAAAAACGAATGCATCTCTGCAAAAACAAGGAATGTCGTTAGACTCAGCCACCCTCTTGCTGAAATCACTACTGCAATTTGCTGAAGATCTCAGATCAAGAGTTGACGAATTCGAGGACCAGGGCATCGGAAAGTGTGGTCATCGAGTATACAAGGAATCGACTCAACGCACAAAGAAGAGAAAGCGTCATCATGACGAAATCGGAACTGCCGAAGATACAAACCTGACACCAAGAGATTCATTTCGGACCACTGCATTTCTACCGATAATTGATAAACTGTGTACCACTCTGAACACTCGTCTAGAAGAGTACGCTGTCCTGCAGAAAAAATTTGGATTTTTGTATTTCCTTCTAGTCCTGGACATCGACAGTCTTCGACGGTCAGCTGAACATCTAGTAGAATGCTATCCGGTTGATCTGGA
Organism: Bathynomus jamesi; assembly: GCA_023014485.1. NCBI lineage: Eukaryota > Metazoa > Arthropoda > Malacostraca > Isopoda > Cirolanidae > Bathynomus > Bathynomus jamesi. The sequence goes on along the minus strand of JAJOZX010003289.1, from coordinate 152,124 downwards.
GAAAGAGCTGGTAACAGAGGTTTTGCAGTTCGCTGCCCTAATGAAACTCACCGAAAGTGAAACAGAATCCCAGACGGAACGTGAAGACATGTGCAACAGATTTTATCGGCATATGAATGAACACAAACGAACTGAAAGGAACATTCCCAAACATGGAAATAGCAATGAGAATATACTTGTGTATGTTTGTCACGAACTGTTCTGGTGAACGTTCATTCTCGAAACTCAAACTGATCAAAAATTACCTTCGCTCCACAATGGGCCAGGAGCGCCTTTCGTCCCTTGCGCTGTTGAGTATAGAGCATGAGGTGTTACAGTAGGTGAGTTTCGAGGACACAATCACGCAGTTTTCCAAACAAAAAGCAGGAAGCGTCCTATGTAATATTCATTACAAATCTACACTCTATCTACAGTACAGTAAGCTGTACAGTTTAGCTGTTTATTAAGTGCATTACAACTGTGTAGCCTACTAGTGTAGCTGTATACACTGTATGTATACATAGTTAAGTTATAGTCTTTAATATCACATTAATAAGCCGAATGGCTTCCGCATGTGTGTTTTGTGTGTGTTAAAAAATATATCTTATGTGCATTACAAAATATTTCATTCATTAACACACTAAAATAATACATCCCGAGAAATAGTTTGCCCAAGGCCCCGCACACTAAATGTGCCCCTGGCTATGAAAACTTCTAAATTGGTAAAAAACACTAATATTCAGTTACTTAACTAAAACAATGTGAATATAAACGCAAGTATATAAAATTCAGAACTTTCTAGCAGTACATTTACGACAATATCCAAAAGTAGAAACAATATCAGAAAGCCCAGATAATGCGTCCGCTCAGTAAGGAGTCTGGCTGAATCGAAAGACGAAAAGGTGGCTGTGCTATATACTGTACAGTATACACGTGAGAGCCATATGACAGAGACAACAGTAAATAAATCAAACAGCTACGTGGAGCTCCCAGCAGTAAAAATTGAAAAACTTAACGTGATACTAAGTTATCTACAAACCTCCGAACACCAACTGCAAAATTCTCTGAAGCCATTGTCGATGTCAGAAACCTTATAAAATCCTAAACCACCCCATCCTCATCTCTGCGGTGATTTTAATTTCCCATTTATAAAATACAAAAGAATGAAAAGAAATATATACAGGGTTGTTATAAAGTCCGGGAGAGGTTTTAAAAATAAATAACTTTTTAATTATTCCAAATAGAACAAAATAACACATAGCATGAAAATCTATGACTCAGTTTTCCCCATAGTTCACATCAGGACAGGGGGAGGGACAAGAAAAGACTTTGAACAAGCAAAAATGTTGGTAGCTCTAACGAATGAATTTATGTTAACAAAGGAGGTAACAGATAACACAAGAAAAAATAACTGCTTGGATCTGGTATTCACGAATAACACAAACTTAATCAATGATATAAAATTAACACCAACAAATATCGAGATGTCCACTAATATGGCAACAGCACTAAAAGAAAATACTCATACTAAAGAGAAACAAATATGAGATTTTTAATCTAAACTCCAAGACTATAAATTGAGAAGAAATCAGATCCCATTTGGTACAAATAGAGTGGAAAACAGTTTTAGAGAATAAAACAACCAAAGAAATGCTAATCACCTTGGGAAAAAAGACGCTTGAAATTTTAGAAAAATATGTTCCGAAAGTACAGCCAAAGGGAAAGAGGAACTATTTCGAGAGGCAAACGCGAACACTATTCCGCAAGAGAAGGAGAGTAGCCACGAAGTTAATTAATTACACAGACAACAAACCAAAAACGTGATACAAGTAAAATCGGAAAGTACAGAGAGGGAAATAAAAGTCCTACTTAAGGGCCATTGAGAGAGAGGAGGAAGATGTGGTGAAAACAAAAGATAACTCAAAATACTTCTGTAGCTTCGCGAAAAGAAAAACAAAAGAGCGCACCACAACCGCACCCTTAAAGAAAGAAAATAACGAGTTAACTGATGATACCTATTTATTATAAAATATAGCTCATGGCTTGGAAGACCTCGCTAGGCCCCAGTAGCTTCATGTTTCCCAAATGAAATGCAATGTAATGAGCTATAGTAAAAGAAATATCCGAAATATTGAGAGCTCAGTCAAAATCCGCTTTCAGTACCCCAAACAGCGACAAAGCAGTACCTGACAGAAATACGTTTTTTGAAGAGGAATTAAAAGAAGAGTGAATAAATGATTTTAAATATACCCAGAAAATATAGCGAGAGCTGTAGGACAAGTAAAATCACATTCAGCTGTAGATCCGGTGTAACTTTGAAATATGAGGTCGTTGAAAAATGAAGTATATTGTTGAAGAATGAGACTTCGTTGAAAATTGAGTTGAAGTAGGCTATAAGTTAAAATAGCCCCTCAGAGCTTACCGTTGAAGGCTCACCTGGGATTCTGAACCCAATCAAAATAAATAAAACTAGCGGAGCGACCCGGCGTTGCCCGGGTGGAAGTTGAACTACTATATATATATATATATATATATGTATATATATATATATATATATATAACCAAACCACAGGGAAAAGGAAAAAGAAACACGAAATCCGAGCGCTTTCGTGATATATTCACATCTTCAGGGAAAAACAAGTAATATTACTATTACTTGTTTTTCCCCGAAGATGTGAATATATCACGAAAGCGCTCGGATTTCGGGTTTCTTTTTCCTTTTCCCTGTGGTTGTTTGCTTATTAATAAGATCACGTGTTATTCTGTGATTTTACTGCATATATATATATATATATATATATATATATATTTTTTTTTTTTTTTAATTTAGTTGCTTAACCGCCGATTCGTACCTAGAGTGGTACATATCTCGGCGAGACAGAAGGTGGGTAGTGTCGCTGGGATGAGAGTATGACTGAGGGGGTGAGAAGATTCAGTTACTGAATATGTAGGAGGGGGGTTATGAATTTAGATGCGATGAAGTAGTTGAGAGTGGGTGAGGTATGAAAAAATCGCTTCCGCTGAGAAGTGGGGGCTTTCGGCGAGTATGGACTGGAGACGTTCGGACGTGGGGATGCGGGACAGGTAGGGGAAACAGCTGTGGCCGAGGTCAGACAGATTCGGGCATTCGCCCAGGAGATGGATGACGGTGATGGGGGTATGGCAGGTGGGGCAGAGCGGGGCTGGCAATTTAGCCATAAGGTGACCGTGTGTGCGTCGTATGTGCCCTAGGCGGAGACGGGCTAGAATCACTTCTTTATGACGGGACCTATGGAACGAGGAAGCCCAATATCCAAGGTGTAGTTTTATCCGCTGGAGCTTGTTGTTTATAGCCTAGTCCCAATCCCGTTGCCAGATGGAACGGAAGTGGGAGCGGAGAGTCGGGAAAAAATCCGTGAAAGGGAACAGCGCCCAGGTGTTTTTGAGGCATTGAAAGCCACAAAGTTTTCTCTGCCCCAATTAGAGATAGCAGAAAGATCAAAGGTGAGGTGTACCATAGCCGTCCTACGCGAATCATGGAGCGTCTGTTGAGAGGGACGCTTTGCGAAGCGAGTGGAGAAGTGGAGAGTGGAATCATCGGGATAGGAATGGATAGGACAAGAAGTGCGACTTAAAAGATGATTAATAAATAAAAGGAAAAGAGTGGGTGACAGGACAGAACCATGAGGAACACCACCGTTAATAGCTTTAGGAGAACAGTGGCCATCCACAACCGTATCTATTGATCTGCCAGAAAGGAAATTAAAGCTGAAGGCACAGATAGAAGAACAGAAACCGAAGGAGGGCAGTTTGGAAATTAAAGATTTGTGCCAGATTCTATCAAAAGCTTTCGATATGTCGAGCGCAATAGCAAAAGTTTCACCGAAATTCCGAAAGGAGGATGACCAAGAGTTAGAGATATGCAAGAAGATCGCCAGTAGAGCGTCCCTTGCGGAACCCACACTGACAATCTGAAAGACTGAGAAGAGAAGTGTTTAAGAATCTTCCTATTAAGGGTAGCTTAAAAAACTTTGGAAAGGCAAGAAATCAAAGCAATCGGACGATAGTTGGAGGGTTGAGAGCAGTCACCCTTCTTTGAGACAGGCTGAATGAAAAACTTCCAGCAGGAAGGAAAAGTACAAGATGAAAGACAAAGACGAGAAAGTTTGCCTAGGCAGGGTGTCAGCACAGAAGCACAGTTCTTGAGAACAAGAGGAGAAACACCATCAGAACCGTACGCTTTCCTATAGTTGGGCCCGGATAGGGCAGAAAGAACATCTTTGGGAGAGATTCCACTTTCAAACAAAGTCAGAGGGAGGAGATGGAGGAACAGCACCGGAATCGTCCGGGGTTGAGTTGGAGGCAAAAGTTTGAGCGAAGAGTTCAACTACGATGGAATATACTCTACACGGAATTTACTAAAGAATTCGATAAGTGGGATCATGATACAGTATAATAGCACATAAAATGAAACACACAGGAATAACAAGCAAAGTGGGTAAATGGATCTACAACTTCCTCAGGGGAACGTTAGCAAGTCTTAAGAATCTAAGGTATATCATCAGAGGTGTCGGCGAATTTGTCTACAACAATTTGTCTAAAGATATAATTCATCTACAACAATTGGTCTACAGCAATTGGTCTACAGATACAATTTATCTACAATAATTTGTCTTAGATACAATTTGTCTAGAGAGGAAAAATGAAAGCTATTTGATGTTAATTATTATTAATTTTTTCAAAAAAATGAAAAATTTGTTTCTGCAATCGGTTCTCTTGAGAAATGATAAAGAAAAATGCTATTGGATATTGAATAAATTTACTTACTGAAACGACGCAATACACTCCAACATCTTTTTGAATAAGTCCGACTGGTGTGGCGCTTACGCCATACAAATTCACAAAAAATGACAAGAATTAGTGCGATATCTCGCAAAAAACAATAGTATAAGAAACTCGATTAGGTCAGGTCAGGTTTCTCAAGAAAACCGATTGCAGAAACAAAATCAGGGTCATCGACTGCCCTTGTTTTCAATTTCGTAGGAAAATCGAGAACAGTCCATGAAACATACTTGGTCCAATATTAGTAATAGTATCTCTAGACAAATTGTATCTCTAGACAAATTGTATCTCTAGACAAATTGTATCTCTAGACAAATTGTATCTCTAGACAAATTGTATCTCTAGACAAATTGTATCTCTAGACAAATTGTATCTCTAGACAAATTGTATCTCTAGACAAATTCGCCTAAAACCATCATCAGAATCGGAAGTTTGCAGGTCTGTTCCACAAGGAATAATATTAGCTTCACTACTAATCATCATGCTAACAGACATAGACAATGAAGTAGCTGACAAAAGTATAGTATTCAACAGACAGCAAACTATACCCCAGATAGACAGGAAATTCAGAGAAGTACGAAAGCAATAGATTTAGGGTTTATAATGGCTGATGATGCGAAATTTGAAAAACAATCAGATGACTATAAACAAAACGAGTTGCGGGACAGTTAATAAAAGCCTTCAAAAGAAGGGATGAGAATGTAATGATTCTCTTGCCAAAAACACTGATCATACCAAAACTTGAATGCTGCACAGTCTTGACGTCCCCATATACAAAAGAAGAAATTTCACAGTCAAGATTGATGGCTGCAAAAAACTCAACTACTGGGAAAGACTACGTAAATTAAATCTATGATATATTCGCTGGAAAGAGAGAGAGAGAGAGAGAGAGAGAGAGAGAGAGAGAGTTACAAGGAGTTACAAGGAAAATAAATACCTCAAAAGGCCTTGCGGCCCATACCGAGGAGGTACCAATGAAAACAAGGGGAAAATTTTCTACACAAATAGTGTGCAGGATTTGGTCTAACCTTTTCTTGAAATGATCCACAGAGGAACTGTTCACAACTTCTGAAGGTAACCTGTTCCACGTGTCACAGATCTTATAGGTAAAGTAATTCCCACACATACTAGTCCTAAACCGTTTCAAATCCAACTTCCAACCATTGTTATGAGTTGGGTTATCATTCAAACTAAACATGCTTCTAAAATCGACATCTTTGAACCCGCGTCACGTAAGTGTCGATTGTAGCCCATATGCCTAACGGAAGGGATTAACTTTGTGGCATTTTTCAGCCGGTTTCAATCAACCTACCTACTTCCCCACCAATACCCAGCGCGCGCACTTTGGCCATTAGCCGGCGGTGAGGTACCTTATCAAAGGCTTTCTCATCAATTGCCCTACTCTTATCATACTCACTCAACATGACGTGGAAAAACTCGAGCAAGTTAGTGAGACATGACCTATGCCGTCTAAACCCATGTTGGAGTCCCCAAGTAGCTTGTAGGAATCCAAATGGTCAACAATCCTACCCGCTATTATCCCCTCTAATTATTTACCTACAACTGAAGTGAAATGGTGTTGTTTATAGAGGTTCCAAAGCCTCTCTTCCCACGCATGAGGTAGCAGTAGGGTCCTAATAGTAAGAGTAGGGGGGGGGGTTTAGTATTTAGTCAGAGGAAAGCATCCTTAACCTAAGCTAAAAGGACAGAGTAGGGATGGGAAGGGGTCCTAGTAACCCACGGGACAGGTTTGTATAACAGACTTCACCCGCCCTCCCGAAAGAGAGAGAACCTAAAGGAATTGGCAGCCAATTTCTCTAGAATCCCACGACTCGGGACCGGAGGGCTGTCACACCCCAAGTATAAGGTTTACAACACCCAGAATGAACGTGCATAACCTTTATACCCCCTGCGGAGAGAGAGAGAGAGATATGCACCATAATTTAAATATGGAAAATGATCGAAAAACTGGTATCAAAACTCAAACTGAACCCAGTAACCATCCAGACAACACTGGAAAATGAAGGAAAATAGCTTGATTGTGAGGTGCCAAGACTTTTTAATCGTAAATGCTAAAAATTGGTTGTATAACCCCTTTTTACAGGGTGACCCGGCACTAGCAACTAATTACAACCGGTGAGTTCATTATCTGTGTTGAAAAAAGTTTTTGAAATTTTTTTTAAAAAGTAGAATGCAGCGATATTTAGAATCCTACAATTTATTATCTTCAAATCAATATGGCTTCCGTAATAATATATTTAATTCAGAATTCATCAGTGTAATGAAATGGTTGACCACCGTTAAAATCTTCCTAAATACCAGTAAAACAAATTTCACGAGTTTTACTAATAAAAAAAATGTGTATCGAACTTAATGTTGATGAAATAGCTGTAAAAAAGTGTACTGTAACAAAATTTCTTGGTGTAATGCTTGATAAGAATTTGCAATGGAGTGATCATGTAAATTATATCGCGAAAAAGACTTCAAGGAGCGTTGCTATTAAAAATGTAGTCCCGAAACAGGTTATATTAACTATCATACTCTCGTTCTTTCTTACATAACGTACTGCACTCTTGTTTGAGGAAACCGCTAACAACATTTTAAACAGTATCTTTGTCATCCGAGAAAGAGCAACAAGGTTATTATCTGATGCCGATTTCCTCGATCACTCTAGTGCATTATTTAAAGAGCTAAAACTACTAAAGCTCGATGATGTAATCAAACTGGCACATTTTATTGTTGTTTACGAGTGTAAGAACAAAATCATTAACTTGCAATGAGCAAAGCTGGGCACTTGCGGTATTTTTTGCGGTACTGCGGTACTACCAAACCGGTACCGCATAACGCAGTACCGCAAAGGATCGCTGAAAGTACAGCAGTACCGCTACCGCATTCAAATTTCCCGCGGTACTTTCCGCGGTACCGACAAACACGACTTTTCAAAAAATTAACTTTTTTTGAAGTAAACCTTATTACAGGAGTACAGTAAGACGAATGCTGCGTGTGTTGCATCAGCCTAACTCTAGACACGTTAAGTTTTCGTTCAGAACATGTTACGTTGCCATCCTATCACAACGCCTCAGTGCAGTGCTTGCTTTTGAGCCGGTTGCACGTGTGTTACATTTCTGTGACAAAGATCGATTTTTAGCCATTATGGCAGAAAGTTCAGGTGCGAAATCGCCGATATGCAATTTCTGAAAATATGTGCTATTACTTGTGTTGTTCTTGTGTGCAGTACCGCAGTACCGCGGAACGCACCAGGGGGACCTGAAAAAGTACCGCAGTACCGCGTAACGCACTGGGCATGCTGAGGTACCGCAGTACCGCGTAACGCACCCCCAAATTTTGGTACCGCGCCCACCACTGGCAATGAGTAAATAGATATTTTGTAACTCATCAAGGAATCCACTCGTATCAGACCAGAAATATGTAGATCAAATCATGTTATACATCAATTTAGATTGTCTTCTCAAAAACTACTCATTTTCATTGGACAAACTATGGAATGATTTAACTGCCGATATAAAAAAATTTTGTGAATGTAAATTCGTTTAAAACAAAGTTCAAATATCGATCAATAAAGACATACTAATAAAAATCTAGGATTAATATACATTACTATCGTTTATTCATTTCTAGTGTATAATCTAGGATTAAAGAGACATTACTCGGGATTGTTCAGTTCTCATCTCTCATGTATAATACCAATTTCTTTGTATGGTGTTGGTATAATACCTACAATAATGACCTTGCATTTGTCATATCGATAATGATAATTTAAGATTAATACATACTTTAACTATTAATAATACTTATAATTATTAATAATAACCGTTTTATTTTTAACAGAAGCACAGTAAAGCTTAAAGCTTAAGGGCCATATTAAATAAAATAAATAGGCCATATGTATTTATTTTATTATTAAAAATTATTCAATTCAATTAAATAATAATAATAATTACATATATATGATGAATTTCACGATTAAACACGTGAAATGAATGAATGATGCAAACCAACAAGGAAAAAGAAAAATGATTCCAAGGCCTTTCGTGTATTCAGAAGTACACCTCGTCAGGGAATCATTCCCTGACGAGGTGTACTTCTGAGTACGCAAAAGCCCTTGGAATCATTTTTCTTTTTCCTTGTGGATTTGCATCATACATATATATATATACAGGGTGTCCGAGAATTATCTGTACAGGTTTTGGCTGTTATTAAAAGTCAACCATGAAGTGTAGAAATTCCAGTGTTATCCCATTTTACAGAGAACCTCATTAAGTTTTTCCTGATACCAAGTTTTGACAAGTTTTTTAGAAATTCCAGTGTGTCCGAACATTATCTGTACAATTTCATCTTTTAATAAAATTCTTGATAACACGTAAAATTCTTAAACAAGATTATTTAGAATCTGTATTTTCAAAAGTTTCTTTCATTAAAGTAACGTTGTTACAAACGTTCGATATGTGCACCACCAGTGATTCGCAAAACATCCAATCGATACTCCAAATGTTGCCATGTACCGTGTACGCTGCAGCATATCCACATCAATTCGCTCAATAGCAGCTGTGATTCTTGCTTTTAAATCATCAATGTCTGTCACCCGCGTACATTTCTAAAAAACTTGTCAAAACGTGGTATCAGAAAAAAACTTAATGAGATTCTCTGTAAAATGGGACAACACTGGAATTTCTACACTTCATGGTTGACTTTTAATAACAGCCAAACATTGTACAGATAATTCTCGGACACCCTGTATATATATACCGGATGTCCCAATAAAATGTTTACACATCATATTAACATATATATATATATATATAATATATATATATATTATATATATATATCAACATGCACACTTTAGATGATAGTAATATGCGCTGATGTATTAGTATATTTATAGTACTTAGTAATAGTAGTATAGTAATGGTGTATTGTACTTAAATAACAGTAGTATCCCTTGTTACAGGAAATGGCGGCATTGCAGTTATCGTTTGAGCAACATAAGTGGAGACTGAAGCACTACTGGAAGACGGAGAATGTGGCTGAGGTACAGAGGCATTGGAGAAATGAGTTTGAAACATTACCACCATCACGGGTAGCAATTACAAGATAAGTTTGAGACTGACTGCAAAACGTCAACAAAGGCCGATCTGGAAGACGTCGCACTTCAACTGACAATGAAAGTGTTGAGACCGTGTTACAGGCCTTCACAAACTCTCCAAATAAGTCTACAAGACAATGTTCTCGTGAGACTGGTGTTTCTAAATCCAGCGTTCATCGCATTTTGCGACGTGAAAAGTGGAAACCGCACATACCTAGACTGCTCCATGCAATGAATGAGGACGATCCAGATCGTCGAAAAGAATTTTGCGGGTGGTTTTTGCACACGTGTGATGAAAAACAATCTTTTCCTGATTTTATTGCTTGGTCGGATGAAGCTACTTTTAAACTTAATTGTACTATCAATCGACACAACTGTGTGTACTGGGCCACCGAAAACCCAAATGTAACAGAAGAACGAGCACTTAATCAACCAGGAGTGTCAGTGTGGTGTGGTCTGTCTTCCAGAGGACTGATAGGGCCATTTTTATTTGAGGACACTGTCACAGGCGCTGCTTACTTATCAATGCTGCAAGACAACATTGTACCTTCAATCAGAGCTCTTTTTTTGGAAGAAGCGTATTACTTTCAACAGGATGGCGCGCCACCACATTACCACAATGACGTTAGAAATTTTCTCAATGTTTGTTTTCCTAGAAGATGGATAGGACGTAGGGGATGTACGGAGTATCCACCACGATCTCCTGACTTAACATCCTTAGACTTTTACTTGTGGAGCACTCTGAAGAACACTGTGTATGCTGTAAAACTAAGGACACTACAGGCCTTGAGACACGAAATTGAAATAACCTGTGCCAACATTCCACTCCGAACATTATGCCGATCTGTTGCGCGCCGTTGTCAAGAACGTATTGATGCTAGTGGCGGACATTTTGAACATTTAAAACATTAAAGTGAGCAGCACAATCATGAAGGTATTGACGCTGCTGGCTGATATTTCGAACATTTAAACATTAAAGAAGCCTATTTGCTATCTATTTACTATCCACCTATTTCGCTTATTGATATATATGTTAATATGATGTGTAAACATTTTTTGGGGACACACTGTAGTACTGCTATTTATATCCGTGTTGACACACACACACACACACACACACACACACACACACACACATATATATATTTTTTTTTTTGTCCTAGATATTTGAGCTCATAAGTGTATTCCTCTGTATTAACATCTTTTAATTTAAAAAATGAAGTAAATTTTGCAATTACCCGCATAGCAGCACATAAATGCTGTATTTTGAACAATGATCATAGTTATCACGTCTATCACGAGTAAAGAAGGCTGTTGTTCTCTATGCATAATTTGAAAAAAATAAGGAATATTTTTTTTTAATGTTGCATGCTTGAAGCCTTTTACCTTGTTAAATCATCTTAACATAACCGATGGGTTTATTAACACTATGTCATTACAATAAGGTAGAATATCTGTCTGGTAGCTTCTTCATCCAATAATTTATTCCGACAGAATAATTGAAAGTAAAGTGGATAATCCATCAATATGCATATTGAATAATAAAGGTGATAACACGGAACCTTGAGGTACTCCTCATGAGAAACTGACCATTTCACCGAAAAAAAATTTTTTAAAGTTTTATCTTGCTGTTTGGAAGGGAAAAGGCAGTGAAGTTGGAAACTAAGGGTTAGTGAAACTCGAACCTGCGTCGCGTAGTTTCACAGTTAGCGGTTCGAACGATCACGCCGCCATCAAGAAACTCCCCAAAACGTTCGTTCAGGTAAGGTGGACATTGCACTTAAAATGAATATCTTTGTTGTCATACCATAATTACACGGAAAAAAAAAATATATATATACACACACCATACAGTGTATATATACAGGGTTTCAGGTCGACCCGAGGAATATTATAAATTATTATTTAATACATTTAATTAATATAATTAAGTTACATTTAATTACATTACAATATTCCATTTAATTAGTATTTATTTCTAGGGTCGACCTGAAACACCCTGTATACAGTAACCCCTCACTAATTCGACAACCGCTAATTCGAATTTCGCTTTAATTCGACTAAGTGTTAGTCGAATTAATATTTTTGAGAATTCGAATTATATGAAAACAATTAATAAAATGTATGAAAAAAATTTGAATAAAATTTACGTGCGAGTCGAATTGCGCGCGGTACTTCGCCACGGTATCAAGCATGAACTTGCTTGAGAGAGAGTTTGCGATAATTAATACAGTACTGTAGTGCAATTTGTTGCAGTGTAAATAGTCTACAATGCAGTAATTAAAGTTCAGTAAATTAAAATTTTACAATTGACAATTACAGATACGGTGCATGAATTGATCCTGTCAGCAAATGCAAGAGGAAACTTGTGAGCAGCGTAAGGTAGGTGCGGGTTGTCTATTGTTTTTGGTTCATTGTTTTGCAGAATTTATTCCGAACTTAGTTTCTTTTTTGATTTACGATTTCCGTATTATTACATTACGTACGTGTATTTAGATAAAGTACTCTTCCGTATGCGTACAAAAATATAGAGTTCTACAGGGTGTCCCGTAAGTCTGGACCCATAGGGATTTATAATATATTTTTTTATTATGTTATTATTATTATTTTATTATTATTATTATTATTATTTTTTATTATTTTTTATTATGATTTTTATTTGTGGGGCCACTTGAAAGCCAAAGTGTACGAGGTCAAACTTCAGAACATTTTCCACCTTAAAGCACGCATTGTGGAGGCGTGTCAAGAAATTTCTGCGACTGTGATTCAGAAAGTGCTGTCGCAGTGGAGATTGCGTCTTCAACTATGTGTGCGACACAACGGCGGACACTTTGAACAGATTATGTAATAAATTTTTGGACTATTTTGTAATTTTATTATTTTTCCCTATGGGTCCAGACTTACGGGACACCCTGTAGTTTGAATTAACATCAGAGACGTGTCGAAAAGTGGAGAAGGGTTCGTACGAAGTTCGAATTAGTATCAGAGACGAGTCGAATTGGGTTAAAAAATTCAAATTCGTTGTAATTCGTACTTTCTCAGTATTTCGACGAGGGTAGAGCCCCAAATCTGTCGAATTAGTGATGGGTTACTGTATATTAATTAAAACAAGTGAGAGATGAGGAAGACAATATCAAGTGGCTTGCAACTATACTACTAGATACACATCGTGTTCATGGAATGACCAGGAATACAAGTACAAAAGGGCTTGCGCAAACCTGATTGCGTGCAGAGATACAAGTATAAATAAAGATTCAGGAGCTTATTTTAATTTATTAAAAAGAAAAAAGCTTTTTGGGAAAACTCATAAGCAGGTTATTCAGATTTAGAACAAGATCCGTGACTCCGCCCACTTTTCCTTTAGCTTTTTTTACTTCCGCTATCTAGCGGTCGGTAGAAGAACTAAATTACCTGCGAAAAAACGTCATCAGTTCAAATTCTCTTTTTAATGCTCAACAGCTGGTTGGATATTTATTAAAGTTGGATCAGCACGTAATAAAGTTAGTTGGTTGGCTATGCTCGCATTTTTTGAGGACGAACATAATTTCAAAATATATTTTTAAAAAATCTGAGTATGCCTTTGTAAGACGTAGTTCTCTCCCTGGACACTAGGTGGCGAATACCTTTGGCAGCTTTGGCAGGATATCGCACCATTGTTGAGTTTCGCATCTTCTTATACATAGCATAGTGGTAGGGTTATCTTCCAAAATTAGTTTTGAAGGCATTTTTTTCCCGCATTCACCGAGTAAAGAACTCCCGTCTCAGCACCCTCAGTTGGACGGAGGACGTAAAATAGGACGACCAACCAAATAAAGGAGTGTAAACCAGTATATATAACACAAACTAATAATTTCGTGTCTAAAGTTAAGGAGTTAATTAATAACTAAGGAGTAATAATATGCCACGTGTATATATATACACACAAACACACACACACACACACACACACACATTGTAGTATACTCGGAAAAAGAAGGCTAAGATGATAAATTTATAAGTACTATATTTCATAATTCACAGGCGCAACCTAAATTACAGAAATCTGTATGACCTTGCTTCGTCTCGCGCGCGCGTGTGTACACACACAAATATAATATATATATATATATACACACGTCAAACTTTTTTTTGTTGTCGGTAGAGAAGTGGATCAATACGAGTCGAAGGTTGCTGTAAAGGGAAGACTAAAGGTCATGTACTCATACGGCTCAGGTCAAAAACTGTTCAATACAGGTCAAACACAGATTATCCTTTGGAACTGGACTTTAGTTTTTCCTGCACACACACACACACACACACATATATATATATATACACACACACATTGTAGCAATATATAAGGCTTCCTCTCTTCAAGATACTCCTAATAGATAATAATTAAGTTCATTAAATTCAATTACAAGCGTGTCTTGACCGTATTTTCTACCCTTTTTAACCTTAATAATTAAACAATAACTCCCTATCTATCATTTGATGATCATAATAATAATAATAATAATAAGCACCAGGTTCTGTTAGCTTTCTCTTGTCGTAGCGTGGTGGTAGCGGCCGTGGTTTCTACTCAAGTGGTCCAGAGTCCGAATCTTGGTAGGGATAATTTTGCAAGAACAGCGTGTGTGTGTGTGTGTGTGTGTGTGTGTGTGTGTATAAAATGCAAGCATAGTCTCGTGGCAAAGGTGTTTCTGCAGTGCAATGAACGTTCCAACTTCAAACCCAAGTTCGATGACACCATCCAGACAAGTGTCCTCAAGAGATGCAAGCCGTAAATCCTGCGACGTAGTGCCACGCAATGCCATGCGTGCCAGTACAGGGCCACTATGTCCAAATACAGAGCAGTCTCGACACCCAAACAATATATACATACACTAACACCCTCCAGTCCTATAAATATATAAAATATATACAGATGTATAATTCACATATGGCTTCGCAAGGTCATATATATATATATCACGATCATATATATGAATATACGCATTCCCATCCATTTTGTAAGCTCTTTTCTGCTCTCCCCTCGCTCTTTCTACCTCTCCCTTTTCCCCCCGCTTCTCTTCCCCACATTTCCCCCTACCTCTCTTCGGTTTCTAGGTTCTTTCCCCTCACTGTGTCCTTGACATGTTTTGACCCATTTAGGAAACAAATTTAAAATTGAATCCAGTCGACGTTTGCACAGAGTTTATTTCCAAGTCACAAGCATTTCGTGAATTGACTGATTGAGCACATCCACATATATATATATATATATATATATATATATATATATATATATATATAAAGAAGGAACAATTCGGGCGGAAGCAAAACCAGAGTTTATTAAAAATTTAGGAGTTAAAAACCAGGAATTTTTAATTGTTAATAAATTTTAAAATTTCGTCTTTACATGTTAAAAAAACTATTAGTTCTTTTAATGCGTCCTTGTTTTTCATTCTTTCGCGCTCTATGTCAAGGTCAAAGGTAAAAAATTATATATATATATATATATATATATATATATAAAATGGGCCGCCGAAAAAAATGTAAGAAGCCAGAACAATTATCGGAACAGCATATTTTACGTGCAAGGCTATTGTATTAAGGTTAGAGTAAACAGAACTTATTGGGGATCGAAAACGTTTGTAGGTCGCGAAAGATGCCTCGTACAGTTGGTGTTCCTGATATATTTATTAGGAACACCTGATTAAAAAATTAGAGAATGAGACTCTGGTTAAAGCGAAAGAAGGATAATTCAAATATTGAGCATGCGATTTTTTTTTTTATTCAGGAAGGAGGAGCCAAGGCGAATGCCTGCAAAAGTGCCCCCACCAATAGAGGCGGAAAAAGAGAGCCAAAATCAAGGTCCAAGGTTTTCGAGATGCTTAGACACTGCGTTTGAAAGATTGGAGGTCATAGACAGGGAGAAAAATGTATCGAAGAAGATTGTTCAAAGTTAACCGGTTCAGTAGATGAAAGATTAAAAATATCGATTAACCCTTGCGTTAAAGAGTTGGACAGAACAGGAATGATAATGTGTTGAAAGTCTGGTACTGCGCGCTCTTCTTAAAGGCGGAGGCATGCATTTAGAGAGTTCAGAAGAGCAGTGTTCGTTATAATAGCGATAGTAAAGAGAGTAAGGCAACATTGCGGCGAAGAGAGGGGTTAAAGACAGTCAGTAAGAGGCGGGGAATTGATGAGACGAAAAGCCTCGATTCCACACGGTCAAGTACGGCTGTGTGGGTTGAGCCACTCCACATATGAGAAGCATACTCCATACAGGGGCGGAGAAGACCCCTACACAGAGACAGCAACTAACTGGAGATGATGAAACCGCGGAGCCGGTACAGCACACCTAATCTCTTAGAAGCCGATTTCGAAAGCGAATGCGTGTTCTTTCCAGAAAATATCATGAGAAAAGGAAACGCCAAAAATGTTGAGAGAAGAAGGATCGAGTTGTGTATTGTTGAAGGTAAGGGGATAGTCATGTGGAAGATTATGACGAGTAGACAGATAAAGGAACCGAGTTTTTGAGGCATTGAAAGCTACAAGGTTTTTTCCTTCCCCAATCAGAAATATTAGAAAGATTAGAAAGATCAGGTCAGGTGTATTATAGCCATCCCACACAAAGCATGGAGGGTCTGTTGAGAGGGACTCTTCGTGAAGCGGGTGGAGAAGTGGAATCATCGGCATAGGAGTAGATTAATCAGAGGCGTACCGAAGGGGAGAGCTACAGGGGCGATCGCCCCCCCCCCCCCTAAGCTAATAAATTTTTATTATTTTCCCAGTAAAATTGCTAGGTTACAATAGGATGAGAATGAAAGTGAAAAAATTTCGGCGCCTTCGGCCCTAGCTCTTGCTTCCCCTACTACTAAAAATCTAAAATGGCTTACGATCCCGAAAACTCTTAATCCGGCTCTGAGAATAATTTTCTTTTATAAAGGTAACAGTCCAAGGAAATGCTTAATCTCGAAATTAGCACTTTTTTATTCTTATGTTAATACAAATCTGGGCATCCTAATTGCGGTTTACATTGAATATTATGTTACTAATCAGATTTTTATCATAATTTTTATATTTTTATTCCTAATGTGTCTTAGCAGTAGCTAGTTAATCATCTCTAACTGAACGATAAGCTCATCATGAACATACATAAAAATTATTTATCTCTATTTCAATTATACTTCTACGATTAGTTCCAAGTTCGCCCCCCGCGCCTTGGCAAATATCTGGGTACGCCCCTGAGATTAATAGACTTAATAGACCATTGAAAATAAAAGGAAGAGACTGTTTGACAGAACAGAACCCTGAGGAACCACTGTTAACAGCTTCAGGAGAAGAACAGTGGCCATCCACAACCGCAGCTATAGATCGGCCAGAAAGGAAATTAGAGATGAAGGAACAGATAGAAGGATAGAAACTGTAGGAGGGCAGTTTGGAAATTAAGGATTTGTGTCCAGACTATCAAACGCTTTTGATATGTCTAGCGCAGTGGTTCCCAACCTAAGAGTAAATTACACCACTGGGGTAATGACAACTATTTTTGGGGTAATGACATGCGATCCAGAAGTTATCAGGTCATCCCATAAGTAATGTCGTTTTTTAGATCGGAATTTGAAGGACAAAAAAAACTCAACTGAAACTTTTTAATCTAGTATATATTTTCCATCGGAATCAATGACTCTGCCAACGTCCTACAAGCTTTTCAATGCCATGTTTATAAAATTCAGGCGGTTTTGAGGCAAAAAACGTAAAGACCGGTCTGCAGGTCATCTAAAGAAGTATACTGTTTCTCGTCAAGATAGTTTTGCAGACTCCTGAAGAGATGATAATCTGAAGGTGCAAGGTCTGGAGAATATGGAGGATGTGGAAGTTTTTCCCACCCAAGCTCCTCAATTTTTGCAGAAGTGATCCGAGCGGTATGAAGACGTGCGTTGTTGTGGTGGAACAAGATTCCTTTCCGATTAACCAAAGAAGGTCTCTTTTCTTTTAGTGCAGTGTTCAATCGATCCAGTTGTTGACAGTAGACTTGAGCGGTGATTGTTTGGTTGTGTGGTTAGGTTTCAAAGTGTATTACACCACCTTTATCCCACCAAACACTAAGCAACACCTTCCGAGGGTGAAGATTTGGTTTTGGCTATGGTGTCGCTGGTTCCCCAGCACAAACCCACTGTCGACGGCGCTTAACATTCTGGTACAGTATCCACTTTTCATCACTTTTCATCTTGGAGTTCACGGGAATGAAGGGCTGTGCTAATGTTTACCCGCACCCTCAGATTGTCGACCGACAATTCATGTGGCACCCATTTTCCTAACTTAGGCACTTTCCCAAGTTGTTGCAAATGTCGATGGATGGTGGATGGGGATGAATTGAGTTTCTGGGCCAATTCTTCGACAGTTGTTGAACAGTCTTTTTCAAGTGCGGCTAACAGCAGGTCATCATCAAACTCAGCAGGGCGTCCAGAGCGTGCTGCATCTCTCAAACAGCAGTCACCATTCCTAAACTTTTGAAACCATCTTTGACATTTCCTCACATGCAGAATATCGTTGCCATAAACGTCCTGAATGTTTCGCGTTGCTTCAGTAGCACTATTCCCTTTTTTGAACTCTTAAAGCATTATATACCTGATATGCTCTTCTGATACCGCCATGTTTATGAGGGGTTCACATAGCAAAAAACACGTCTTCATTGGTCAAGGTCTGTAAAGTATGTAGCGAAACACGATAGATCTCCTCTTAGATATAACCTTCGGAAAATTTATGCTTAAACCGAGTAGGACTAGTTTAAACTTAATCTATCGTAAAAAACTACATTACTTATGGGATGATCTGATATAAAAAATAATATTGTGATAATCGAGAAGTTATAAAAAAAAACTCTAATGATTGGGGTGATGGAGCTTGATTAGAATTGGGTTTTGGGTAACCATACAAAATAGGTTGGGAACTGGTCTAGTGTAAGAGAGAGTTCACAGAAATCCTGAAAGGGGGATGATCAAGAGTCGGAGATCTAAAAGAAAATCGCCAGTAGTGTTCCTTGCGGAACCCATACTGACAATCTGAAAGAAGATTGTGAGAAACGAGGTGTTTAAGAATCTTCCTACTAAGGATAAATTTAAAAGCTTTAGAAAGACAAGAAATCAAAGCAATTAGACGATAGTTGGAGGGTTGAGAGCTGTCAACCTTCCTTGGGACAGAATGAATGAAAGCGAACTCCCAGCAAGAAGGAACAGTACCAGATGAAAGAAAGACGAAAGAGTGCCTAGGCAAGGTGTTATCACAGAAGCACAGTTCTTACGAACAACAGGAGTGACACCATCAGGACCGTACGCCTTCCTAGAGTTGAGCCCAGATTGGGCAGAAAAAATCTTCATTGGAAGAGATTCTAATTTCAGGCATAATTAAGTCTCAGAGGAAGGAGGATATAGAGGAACAGCACCGGAATCGTCCAGGGTTGAGACAGGGATGTAGCCAGGACTGTCCCAAGGTGGGGGGGGGGCGAACTTGAGCTACGTTCGTCAGGTTCCGTGGTGAATCGACGAGCCCATACAGTTAGGTCTGAGGGAGAGCTGGAAGCTTTCCCAGCGAGGTCCGGGGTGGAGCCCCGTAAGCCAGTGCATTTTAAGCTTATTGTGTGTAGAAATTGTCTGAAAACATCAGTGCAACTGCCATTTTTGAACAGCCACTGTACAGCCATCCACACGAAATATGTACCCTTTCCAACAAAAGTTTGGAGAGAGCAATCACATTGGTGCAATCCAAGCTATAGTACGATGTGTAGAGGCCAACTGGACTTGACAGAGACGTATTCCAAAAAACCTTAGCAACATGCCATCAACAATGCAATATAACTCATCAAACCAAACTCAACAAAGATGACGTCATACCAAGCAAGCAAAGGATGGCGTCACAGCGCTTTCGCTCTTCGAACACCAACTTCAGTGATCCACGCGTTACCATCATGTAAACAACATTCGTGCAAGGCCTCATTGGCCCTTTAATATCACTTATTTAACTTTATATAAAGATTATCAATGCCGCGCGTTATTAATTGTCATCATATAAGCATTAATT
Organism: Bathynomus jamesi; assembly: GCA_023014485.1. NCBI lineage: Eukaryota > Metazoa > Arthropoda > Malacostraca > Isopoda > Cirolanidae > Bathynomus > Bathynomus jamesi. Next base: position 132,173 of record JAJOZX010003289.1, on the reverse strand, counting down.
CAAGTGTACACAGAGTATTTCCCATGTAAACAATCAGCACTAAGCAATACTGTCGTTTTCATTAATCAATTTATTTTGTATTAAATAAAAGAAGAAAATCTATCAATCAACCTAATTAATAACTTAATTATAACATTACTTTGATCTGAAAGATCTGGTGACCTCGGCCAAAGCATTCATTAATAACATTCACTTATAACCATTATCAATTAACGGTAATTACCATCATGCCTTATAGTACCGATTTATGTATCAAACATGGCTACATAACTGGCCATTAAAATACAACATGATTGTATAAATTGGCTACTACTGTATAGATGTAATTACTTGTATTTTCTGAAATTTGAAATCAGTTATTGATCATATTAGTTTTCATATTTAACAAAGTAACTAACTATCTTATTCACACATTTAGTGATTTCATGCATACAATATCTAGTGTATACACGTTTAACAGTATAACATATCTATGAATAATGAAATTAGAAGAGATCAAAATGAGACTCACGTATAAGGCAAGTCAAACGGATGCAGAAACAGCTAGATCAGTTGAGACAGAAGAAACGCATATCTGTTTAATATATATAAAATTTTAAACAGGATAATCATTAATCACATTGAAAAATAATGCTGCAGTGCATGCAAAACCAACTGGCGCCGAGCTGTGTTCAGTTTCCCCCGCGCTTCATATTTCAGTAGTTCAGTACGATAGTCGATACGTGTTTAAATACGTCCAAACGTGTTTGGAAGTGTTTAAAAAAAAACGACGCAAAATATCGCTTAAATACACCCTCCCTTCCATTATAGCGGGTTGCTCCCCAAAAAAATGCCTCGAGATTTGAACATCAATAACTTCAAAAATATGCAGTTCACACTTCCAAAATTTACATAACTTTTACCTCAATCTATTGATAAGCCATCATAAAAATTTCAGACCTACATAAAATACTTTTTCCACAGCTGAGGGAACAATGAGGTATGGTGAAGAAACGAATATCGTAAATCCTAAATGTGTATAGCTGTACCTGGCAACTATTCTAAGACTTGTAGTAGTTTCCTTTGCCTATGGATAATCTGGTAGTCTCTATAAAACGTCAGGTGATATAAGCTACGCCCATCTTAAATACCGTTTTTTTAAACTTACCCTACAAATTATGGTTCTAACTAACGGTGAAAAAGCAGTGATTGAAAAGGGTTTCTTGGAAAAATAGATGGACTGGGGGCAAGAATTTTGAGGGAATTTCCAGGAATAACTTGTAATGTTACGTCTGTGAAGAGAATAATTAAAAAACTTAAAGCAACCGGTTCGACGGCATGGAAGCGTGGAAGTGGTCTGCCTAAAACAGTTTACACTCAAGATAATATAGCAATGATCGAAATAATGAGCCTATCTCAAGAGGATCGACTTGGGTCACACTGCTCTCAGAGGAAAATTGCAAGAAATTTAGGTATCAGTCGAAGTTCCATACAAAGAATGCAGAGAACGGAAGGACTTAAAGCATTTAAAATGATCCGTGTTTCAAGAGGTGACGGCAATGTAAGAGCTAAAAGAAAAATTCGTTGTAGAAAATTGCTCGATAGATTTTCGTCCAATGATGTTAAAAAAATAGTTTTTACAGATGAAAAAGATTTCACCATCGAGATTGCTTGAAACTCCCGGAACGATGTTGTTTATGGTCGGCGTAAGAAACACATTGCTCCGTCGAAACTTTACCACCAAACAAGTCTGTTTTCCAGAAAAATCATGGTATTAAGAGGTGTATATCATGGAATGGAAAGACGAAAATTCATTTCATTTCAGAAAATAAAAAAATTAATTCAGAAACCTATGTAAATCTTTTAGATGAGAATCTTTTGCCTGATTGTCGGCGTCTGTATTATGAAAAAGATTTCATACTCCAAGATTATTGCATATGGAACACTCTAGCAGAGAAGATTTATGAAGGTCAAACAGAAAAGTTTACAGAAATGCAATTAAAGAAAAAAAAATACTCGAATGTTGGGACAACATTAACAGAAATCAGAAAATGTATCATGTCGTGGAAGAAAAGGTTAAGATTAGTTTGTAAGCAGGACGGCGGACATATTGATCATATTTGTTGATAAGATGTAAATAAAATTTTTTCAGTTTATGATATTCGTTTTTTTCACCATACCTCATTGTTCCCTCAGCTGTGGAAAAAGTATTTTATGTAGAGGTCAAATTTTTATGATGGCTTATCAATAGATTGAGGTAAAAGTCATGTAAATTTTGGAAGTGTGAACTGCATATTTTTGAAGTTATTGATGTTTAAATCTCGAGGCGTTTTTTTGGGGGGGGGCCACCCGATATATACTGTAGATACCAAATTGTTAAATGTTAGTTTGGTGGTGAACCTTGGTTGTAATTACCGCAGATTTTTCCTGAATTTCCCCAAAGGGGGGGGCGACCGCCTCCGTCGCCCCCCCCCAACTTGGCTACGTCCCTGGGTTGAGTTGGAGGCGAGAGTTTGATCGAAGAGTTCAGCTTTATCAGGAGAATGAACTATACAGTTCATCATACCCTCATATTTTTTCGTTTGACAGATAAAAGAAAATTTAAACCTTGACCAGGAACGTTATCAGTGGCTACAGAACCAAAGAATCCTCGCTCGTCCGTAAGGTTCAGTTCACGCACAGCGATTGTTGACATTGGAAATTATTTTTGTGAAGAGGATATACAGACGTAAGACATTTTGAAACCCTGTACGGTTAAAGGAACACTCTTAAATTAATTCACTCAAGTGGATACTAATTGGTATAAAGCGTATCTAATCAATCTTTTTATGGATCCTGTTTATACCCCAAGCCCTGGGAGAGATGCTAAAAAAGACTGACCTGATATTGTTCGAAGGGCGTCTTAATTCTGATAAATACATACCCATTGCTCGAGATTCACCTCCTACGGTTCTCCTGCACTCTCAAAAGGGGTGACTTGAACAAATATGGGTCGTCCAAATAGCTCCTACTCAAGGTAGGTTATTTCCAGTTTAGCTCAGTGGTTCTCAAACTTATTTTCTTCCGTACCACCTATATAATAAAATAGAAAATTTAGCCGTACTACCAACACAAATTTTTTTAGGGCAAACCTATTTATATATTCGTACATCATTATTTTGCAGGTACACTTTATTAAACTACGTATAATAATAAAGTAAAATATGTAACGCAAAAGTATATAATTTATTGTTTAATATATTCTAATATTCCATATCTTCCAAAGTGGTGAGGGGTGGAGGCCCGAGCGTGGGCTACCTTAGCACTAAGTCAATCAAAAGGGAGTTGGTGGCCTGCCCGCCGCTTCGTCGTGACATAAGATACATAAAAGACAACCGCCCAGCTTTAGGTAACATCAGAGTTCGAACCCACGACTTAGCGAAATCTCAGCAATACCCGGCGGTGCCCTAACCGATCGAGCCACGAGACGTTCTTTACTTAATTTGAAACAAAAGTCGCCTACTAAACAAAAATATTCTATTCTTTTATAATAAAAATGTATTAAAAATTAAATTTTACAAGATACGTTCATAAAAGTGAAATTAAACACGAAAAAAATGTATAAATTCCTAAAGGAATAAATAAAAGAATAAATTCTTAAATTCCTAAAACCTAAAACATCAATTAATCAACATCAGTATTATATAAAAGAAATGTATTGGAATTTGTAAAGAAAAATTAGGCAAGTATTTTGATATTTGAAGATCTTCCAAATTGATAATAAAATTAAATGAACATTACAGAAAGTTTACGTTCTCAAATGAAAAAAACAATTTACCACAGTTTGAGAACCGTTGGTTTAGATTATTATCTAAAAAAAAAAAAAAAAAAAAAAAAAGGGGGAGGAGTTACAACTATAAAGTATAAATTAAAATGGTGGCAACCAACCCACAAATGATTAAAATGAGTATGTAAAAGAGTACGTTGATGTTTATGAATAACTATTTTGGGATCACCTGAAGATCAGGGCCCCCATGTATTCTTGTTTTTTGCTTTACAGTACCAAATATAATAAATTAAATTGAATGCCCGGTTAGGTCAACTGTACGCCTTTGACTATTGGTTAGGTTAAGTCTTGATATTTTCATTAGTTTTAACGAAGATATCATTTGGTAATTGAGGCTGGGGGCCCTGATCAGGTGATCCCTATTTTGATAATAATAAAGTTTGAAGTTGTTTGGAATCGTTCGTAACAGAAGTATCTTAGTTACGTGACGGAGGGAACCTATACAACTTTACGTGGGATTCGAACCATTTCCCCGCATCACCCAAACGCGGAGGACGGTCACCCATCCAACTACTGAAGAGACCCAACGTCGCTGATCTAAAGAGAAACGGTGTTGCGTTGTGGCCACGACGTAGCCCTTTGACAGTGCATGCTATAGACAAGCAAGGGCGGATCTAGGGGAGGGGGGGGGGGGGATTGGCGATGTCCGGACCCCCTCAATTTCTTGAAAGTACCCTTTTTTCAAGTGCAAGTGCCCTATTCGAATGATGTGTATGCCTCTGAAAACAAATTTTGTTTTTGTAAATATTTTAGGTCATCCCATAAGTAATGCGGCATTTAAATTTTTTTTTTTTTTCCATTTTTATCATTATTTTACGGATAGAAATGAAACAACTCTTTGAAGTTATTTATATTTAAATAAATATTTATTTAAATATAAATAACTTCAAAGAGTTGTTTCATTTCTATCCGTAAAATAATGATAAAAATGGAAAAAAAAAAAAATTAAAAAATGCCGCATTACTTATGGGATGACCTAATAAATCACGGTTACTTTATTTTATTCAAATTCTATTTTGAGTCTTCATTTGTATAAAATGTACTTCCAAATTTGTATCATCGTTGTACTGGTTTTCATAGGAGCCCTTAGTACTGGTGCGGCCATATCACTATTTTTATCTTCATCTTATTCTGATAGCAGTTCGTAGTCACGGGGGGAGGGTCGAATGACCCCGACCCGTTCTCCCCCTCCCTTTGACAGGAAAGGTCCATTTTTGTAGCCATAGTTATAACTTATGATGTGATATTATAATATATAAATCATTTTGTAAATGAACACATTTTTTTGCATTTTCTTTTGAAACTTCACAAACTTCTCTAAACTACTCTAAACCCCCTCCTCAATGACAAGGTCATTGCACCAAAAGGTCCGCCTTTCTACAATTTCGAACCGCCCCCCCCCCCCCCCCCCCCTCTTGGGAAGTCCTGGCTACGGGACTGGATAGTTCTTTTAATTGGCAAGACATTTGTAATTGAAAAACTTTGTGATAATTGTTGTACCCAAATCATATTTTTATTTTGTATCATATTTGAATGAGATTGATCTAATAAAATGATACAATTGATTTTACACTCGCTCATTGATGGTCTGTTTTAAGAAAATTTTTAGTACTGTGCCCTTTTTTCTTTGGACCCCCCCCCCTTACCGAAATGCCTAGATCCGCCCTTGGACAAGAGAACTGTGCCTCGCAACTCACCTGCCACACCACCGCATAATGGAAGAGACGAAAGTGGTGAACCTTCTTTGTTGGTCACTTTCTGGAATCCTTGCTGTGCTGAACCTTTTGGGTGGGGCGGGAGGGGAGTTGGGGGATACCCTGACCGTGGACTGCGAAAAGCGAACATCACCTCTTACACACGTAACAATTCTGTAAAAGAAAGTTTAACTGAACTTAGGAAAAAAACGTAGTCCATGGCATGAGAAAGTCAGCGTCCGTAGTTTGGTGGGTATAACACCGTTTCCGACAGTGAGGTCGGGTGTTCGACTCCCGATGGTGCTGCTAATAATAATAATATAGAAATTAACGCAATGGGTCGCGTCAGTCTGGCCTGAGCTATGTGCTAGTTTCTGTCCCTCCTGAGTGATTGACAGATTTTATTTATATATATATATATATATATATATATATATATATATATAATATTATTTGAGAGCGGCTTGTTTGTAGGGAACCTTATCCGTAGGATGAAAAGGAGGGCCCATGTTGCAATAAAAATCATTTAGTGCAACTGACTAAACATTTTGAAAATACCATTTTCCATCTTCAGTAGCTGAAACATTGAAAACACTGACTTTGTCCTCTCATGCTTTTATTCTCTGGGATTGCCACGATGAAGGTAGGTTCTCTACTTGGTTCCTAATTGATTAATTTACCATAGTATCATTAAAAAACTGTGCTCTTATGTAGTTTTAAATTTATTTTAGACCTATTTATTAGTTTTCGCGTTTTAATGTTTTAGTTACTGAAGATGGAAAATGGTGTTTCCGAAACGTTTAGTTAATTGGAATAAATGATTTCTACTGCACGATGGGTCTTCCTTTCCATCGTATAATATATATATATATACAGTATATATATATATATATATATATATATACACACACGTTTTTCGCTTCAGTAATAACCCCTTAATAAGGAGATTTCTCAAGAAGAATGCATATATGAATAGTTACACAATGCAAGAGCAAGGATTATCACAAAAGGGAGATTGCCCGTACAGTCGACGTTTCCGAGGAGTGTCCAAAACAATTGCAAGGCACGCTGAGACGAAGGAAGAGGAAAAAAAAATGAATGGGAGGATCGATTTATTTTAGAAGAGTCCTGACTCGTGTAGTACATTCCTCAAGCCCTCACTTGACTGCGGATCATAATTCAACCGGGCAAACGACATCTGCTCGACGTGACAAAATCGACAAGTTATCATGGGTTACATTAAGCTAGGTTAGGTTTGTTACATGGCTACAGTAGCTGTAAGGAACTCGCTACTAAGGCGTAGAAAGTGGCAGAAACGGTTAAATGGACTGGACACAAGAACATTTCTGAAGAGGAATACAAATACACACACTGGATAACAAGGTTTTTTTCAGCTAACAAAGATTTTTAATGAGTATTTCTGAAGGGTGCGTACCAGATAATTTCAAGTTAGCAAATGTAACACCTATTTTTAAGAAAGGCGATAAAGGTACGGCGGGAAATTATAGGCCAATCAGTTTAACGTCTGTTGTAGGTAAGCTACTGGAATCAATAATTAGGGATCGTATAGTCGATCACGTGGAATTGCATAACTTGATTAAAAATATGCAGCATGGTTTTAGGCGAAACAAATCTTGCTTAACTAATCTTTTAGAATTTTTTCAAAGCGTTGTTGAAGTTTACGATAGTCATCGGGAAGGAGATGCAGTGTATTTAGATTTTCAAGAAGCGTTTGACACCGTACCGCACAAAAGACTCGTTGAAAAAAACTAAGGATCATGGAATCAGAGGTGAAGTAATAAATTGGATAGGAGAGTGGTTGCGAGGTAGGAAACAGAGGGTGGTTGTTGATGGAGCGGAGTCGTCTTGGGCTAATGTAGCGAGCGGCGTTCCTCAGAGTTCTGTATTGGGCCCCTTGCTTTTTCTTATATATATATATATATATATATATATATATAAACGATTTAGATGTCGGCCTAGTCAGTACAGTTTCAAAGTTTGCGGAAGACACGAAGTTGGGTGGTAGGGCGATTAATGAAGATAGAGGTAAAATCCAGGAAGCTCTGAATAAATCGTAGGTTGGTCAGTCACATGGCAAATGAGTTTTAACGTCTTTAGGTACAAAATTTTACATATAGCTTTGAGTAACGGCAAGCGTAGAGCAGGGAAAAGTTTTAGGAGTTATACTGTAGTCACTGGTGATTTAAAAGTGGCGAAACAAAGTTCAGCAGCGGTCAGTAAAGCGAACAAAATGCTAGGTTTTATAGCTAGGAATTTTTTAGTACAGGTCGCGCAATATTATTATTCCTCTTTATAAATCATTAGTTAGACCCCATTTGGAGTAGAGTACGCGATCCAATTTTGGAATCCGTATATGCGCAAAGATATAGACAAAATAAGGAGTTCAAAGACGAGCAATTAAGATGATTCCGTCGCTTAGGTCAAAGTCGTACGAGGATAGGCTAAATGAGTTAAAATTGACTACACTCAGTGATGGCATCGATACATGAAAATCGCTAAAGCGATACCGATACATCGATACATGAAGAACGTCTTAGGCGATACCGATACATGCATCGCCGGTACATCTTTATAATTATTCATTTAATATGTAGGTATTAGATATTATTGTTTATACTAGTAATTTGTACGCACTAAGTAAAATCAACGACATTTTAATGGGTTTTATAGATGTAAATAAAAACAATTGCTTTATTTAATGAAAGTATGTTTTAATTTTGTAGGATACATGAATGACTGAAAATATTACACTAACAATTAAAAGTAATTACTATTACCCTTCAAAAATACCAGCTGGCTAAACATCTGGTCAGACAGTCTATTCCTTTTTGGAGCGTGAATGTGACCAGCCAAACTAAACAACCGTTCTACAGGAGCAGAGGATGGTAGTGGTGTGTTATACTTCAGGAAGACCCGTAGAATTCCTGGGTACTGCCTCACAGATTGGAGAGAATGACTTCCGTCACCCAGATACTGTAAAACTTCCATCTCAGTGGAATCTTGGGTTGCAGAGACATTAGTGGAAGCAGACTCATAACAGAAGAAATCATCTGCACTTCCGTCAGATGCAGCATCACTTAATTGTTGCTGGGGGGTTTGCTCGCTGAGGCTCTTAACAGCATTAACCAACATTTCTTGAACCCTCTTTGACAATGTTAGTATTAAATTTGCCTTTTATTGTCATCCACTTTAACCTGAACAGAGGATTTGAAGACGATGCCAGTATTGCTACTTTACACTCATGCGACGCATCAAGGCACAAACTTTTCAAACCGCTTAGTGAACACTACTGTGACTGCATTGAGAAGTGGCTGACATTAAATAATAGTACTGTCATTAAATAAATATTTAATAATATTATTATTTATGTATATTCATAAATATAACTCAGTAGTGTCATATTATAACATCTATTTAAATATTTAAAAATTATTAATGTATCGATGTATCGATTTTTTTCGATACATTTAAGAAAATTGACCTTAGTGATACCGATAAATCGATACTTTTATCAAGTAGCTAAAGCGATACCGATACAAAAGTATCGATCGATACGTATCGGCGATACATGTATCTAGAATTCTAGATACTGCCCATCACTGACTACACTCGAGACTAGGAGGCTAAGGGGTGATCTAATCCAGGTTTTTAAAATTCTGAATGGGTTCGATAACGTAAATAGAGAACTTTTTCCGAAATATCACAATATAATAGAACTAGAAATAACGGTGTGTAAGTTGACAAGTAGAAGGTTCGAGACAGCAGTTGCCAAAACTTTTTTACGCATAGAATAGTAAATAGCTGGAATAGTTTGCCGGTAGAAGTAATTAGTAGCACGTCTATAAACATGTTAAAAATCGATTAGACGCATATGTTGATAGATTGGGTATAATTTAAGGTAGTAAAATTAAAGCTTTTGTGGTTCGGAACCCAAGTAAAATCGTAGGTCCCCTCCGCCACCACAGAGGACATGCGCAATACACAATTACAAACACAGTTAAGTAGACCAGCCATGAGTGGGTTCTAGAGTCTTTGTTGGTGTAAAACATTATAACATTATAGGCGAGAGTAAAGCCCATATCACACGGCCGCTGAATGCCGTTTAGGTTGTGTTGTAGTAGAGTAATCAATTCGCGTCGCCTTCACAAAATACGAGAAACACCCACAACAATCAAGAACGCGAGCAAGTTGATCCACGCGTCACCTGAACTACGACACGGAGGGGCACTTATTCCTTTTTTCCCCGCAATTTCTTTTTTCCCGGTTAGGTCAACTGTACGCCCTTGACAATTGGTTAGGTTAAATCATGATATTTTCGTTAAAATATTCCACTTATTCCTTTTCATTTTAACGAAAATATCATGACTTAACCTAACCAATTGTCAAGGGCGTACAGTTGACTAACCGGGAAAAAAGAAATTGCAGGGGGAAAGGAATAAGTGCCCACGGAGGTTTCAAGTCCGTGTGACTAACGTCAAGAGGCGATATTAAAGGGTTTGACTGGAGAATGGCGAATGCGTTGTTGCTTAAATCAATTTTGACCAATCTTTGTTGACTAAGTTACGAATTAAATTACTTTTCCACTTAAATTTGCTTAAAAAAGAAAACGAGTTAAAATACAAGGTATACACTAAAGGATGAGAAATACCCACTGGCATCAATATAATAATTTAAAGTTACGCTAATTAAGTAACTATTACTTAATATTCTTAATCTAAAAACAAATCTTAAACTTAACTAAAAATACATAAATAGTCCACTAGCACTTTGTTTAGGATCAATTAGACTGGATCTTTTCTGTTTCATGAACTGTTTCCGATTTTATTGAAAAGATATTTAATGTAGATTTTTAGCTGATTTAAAAAAAATGTAAGTCTTTTTGGAGAAATGAGTGGTTCAAAAGTTGTTAGGTCAACTGAATGCCCGGTCAGGTCAACTGAATGCCCTTGACGATTGGTTAGATTAAGTTGTGATATTTTCGTTAAAACTAACGAAAATATCACGACTTAACCTAACCAATAAGCCAATATTACTGAAGAATACAATAACTCCTGTATTAGTTTTCAGTTGTATTGTTATAGTTTTTGACCTAATACAAAATTACAATAACAAACATAACTTTTGAACCGCTCATTTCTCAAAAAAATGTACTTACATTTTTTAAATCAGCGTAAAAATCTACATTAAATATCTTATTTTCAACAAAATCAGAAACAGTACACGAAACGGAAAAGATCCATTAGACTTAGTAAATAAGTCATTGGCACTTAACAGAACACACAAGCGCGGTTACATCGACGACAGGAGAATGTTTGCGAATCTTTTAATGACTGGCGTTCAGGCTGGGCAAACTCACACCCTGGGACGTTGTCAGGATGGCCTCACCAGCTGTCCAAAGAATCGCTCTAGCACAATTCAGCGAACCATAAAGTTTTGGGGTTTCAATTAAATCTGTAGCTCCCAAGCCAGCTGCCTAAAAATAAAACTACATCCTAAGCAATATTACATTAAACTCACCTGTTACATAGGCATTGCTGTTATAAATAACCCTCGTACATTTTTAAAAATTTAACACTAGCAATTAACTATCCATAATTATATGCGAATTAACAGGAAAATAATTTATAATCACGCATACACACACACACACACATATATATATATATATATATATATATATATACAATTTCTGAAAACAAAAAGAAAATTACCTCTCTACAAAAGACTAACAAAATAACTGTTGAACTAAATCCGAGAAACTTTCCACTCAATGTTCACACTGTTTGCAGAATGACACCATACATACAGCTTCGAAACACGAGCACAAATCCCTCTCTCACAAACTTATTTCAAAGTCAAGTCTTTCTACACATACAGGGTTACAGGGGTACCAATCATTCATTCACTTCCACACAAGTACAACTTACATTCTGACGTCACGCCAACCAAAGGACCGACAATAGCCGCTGAAATAAGATTAATACATTGCCCGACTACTTTACGTTTTGGCGTTGTAACACCGCGAAATTTAATTGAATAAACCTTCACCAACACTTAGTGGAGATATTACCACCTCGAAGCACCTGACTCGACCTAACCTTACCTAACCAAAACTGGATTATCTAAGGCTGGGAAAAATATAATAATAATAATAATAATAATAATAATAATAATAATAATAATAAAAACAGCAAAAGTAAATAGTTACTAATATTTTGAACTAATCACCACATGAAACTTACTTTAACTTTCGTTTGTAAATACAAGCAGTTGTGTATTAAAAAAATTAAAATTCAATTACAATAATTTACAACAACATTATTGTCATTGATATTGTTTATATGACCACTCAAAAAAAAAAAAAACAACAACTAAATTTAGAACTTATAACTTCTTTTTGAGGTTACATTCAAGGGGAAGTTTTTCTTCTTTTGAGTATCGAAGCTTCTTGTCATATGATAAAATAACTTCTTTTAATGATACGTAACTTCTTTAGAAAGAAGGAATGGTCGTAAAAACTTCTTTTTTAAATGATTTGAAACGATAGAAGATAATATTTCTATGTAAAGAAAGTTGCGGTAAGCTTTTGTTTTCTGCGATATAGGAACCATTCAAAAATTATGTAACGCTATTTTTGATCGAACTTGACACCCCAACCCCCTTGTAACGTTCCGTAACGCTAGACCAGACACCCAAAAAGATGTTATGTAACCCCTAATAGCGGGTGTCTGGTCTAGCGTTGTTACGGAACGTTATAAGGGGGTGGGGGTGTCAAGTTTTAGCAAAACTAGCGTTACGTAATTTTTGAACGGCCCCATATTTGTGATACGTGATAAGTCACATCCAATGATGTTTTCAAATAAATTCACTGGCAAGGATTCTTTGAACAATCATGATTTTTCCCACCTCTGACATATATATATATATATATATATATATATATATATATATATACAAATTCAGAATGGTCCCCTGAGAAACTTATATGTTAAACACAGACCGTGCATGGAACAAGGAACTCTTCTGGGAAAATTAAATCCACTATAGTCCGAATTCGGACTATAGTGGATTTAATTTTCCCAGAAGAGTTCCTTGTTCCATGCACGGTCTGTGTTTAACATATATATATATATATATATATATATATATATATATACAGTGGTGTAGTGCTGTGGGAACGCGTGGGAACGGCGTTCCCTTACTTTTTTTGGTAGACGGAACGGCGTTCCCTCACTATTTCAAATAAATCCGAACTTACAAATCTCTAACGTCATGAAATTTTAATTCCCACCCCTAGAAGAAATATGAGAAAGAATCATTAACTGTTTCATTTCTTTTAGCTTCGACTGAGGCAATGCTAGCCTATAAAGATCTGGTGAAACAGTCACCACGGCGTACCAGTTGTTAACTTTTTTTCAGTTAATCATTCCAGTTGTTAGTTATTTTTATTGATCGTACTGGATGTCGTATATCTAATGACACTGGAAATACTGCATCTTCAACCTTGGAATATATCCTAATATCCAGTGCGTATGACCTCAAAATATCCCTGAAATTGGTCAGATTTCAAAAGATTTCCCGGGGGGCTTACAGTGCCTCCGGACCCCAGCTGTATGGGCTCGCCGCGCTCGCCATTGTCCCCCCCGCATCTGAGTAACACTTTCAAAATGCGTTCCCTCACTTCTTTATTTAGCACTACACCACTGTAATATATATATATATATATATATATATATATATATATATATATATACTTCTTGGTACGAAAACGTCTGTCTGTAGCTCCACTTAACTTCGACAGTGCAGTATTATTTGTAATCAATTGTATATATTTCTATCCTTAGTATATGAATTGTCATTGTATTAATAATATTTGTCATATGGACTATAGTCTGCCAATAAACCTTTTCATTTTCATTTTCATTTCATATATATATATATATATATATATCGTATCTTCATAGTAGTTCCATACGTCGGTCTTTCTTCGCACGAAGGTCAAACTGGTGGCTCCACCTCTAGGCCTGACCTGCGAATTGCTCTCTTGCGATCTCCATCGCACATAGCCAGGCACACCCGGCTCATCTGATACCGTCCTGAGCCAGGCGTCTAGTCTTTTTTTGAAGAATTCCACTTTAACACTAGTAATGTTTCTGATCTTCGGAAGCTGGTTGAAAAGTCTTGGCTACTTGACAACCAAGCTATTTTTCTTTAGAGTTGAAGGTGTCCCTTGTCTGGCCTTTAGTTTGGGAACACTACACATTCAACCTTTCCCATTTTTCACTCTTGTTTGGGTGGTTACTGGGTTCAGTTTTGAAGTTAGGTACCAGTTCTCTATTATTTTCCACGCGCAGATTATGGTGTATATTTCTCTTCTTCTTTTCAATGCATATAGATTTAATTTACGAAGTCTTTCCCAGTAATTGAGTTGTTTGCAGCTGCGAAATTTCTTTAAATTTCTTCTAATTTATTAATTTCTTCTTTTATATATACGAACGTCAAGACTGAGCAGTATTCAAGTTTTAGTACGAGCAGCATTTTCAGCAGGAGAATCATTACTCTCTTGTCCCTTCTTTCAAAGGTTCTCAGCAGCTGTCCTATAACTCTTTTTGATTTGTTTAAAGCTGTCTGATTTTGCGTTTCAAATATCTCATCGTTGGTCATTATAACCCCTAAATCTATTGCGTTCGTGCTTCTCTGAATTTCCTGTCTATCTGGAGCATAATACGTTATCTGTTTTAGTTCATAATTTCTTCCATATCTCAAGAGCTGAAATTTCTCGGTGTTAAATTTCATGTTGTTGCCTTCTGCCCATCTGTATATTTTGCTTGTGTTCCTCTGTAGGGCCTCCACCTCTTGCATTGCTGATTTTTATATGGTCAGCAAAGGATGTTACTATACTGTTGTTGGTTGCCGCGTTGCCCAGTCTGTTAGCATGACAGTGAAGATCGTCGCTTAGTTCATTATTTCCTTTCCTTAAGAGCCAGATAGTGGCGCGGCTTCTTGTTTTCCTTTTTGCATAGCTACAGAAATATTTTGGATTTTCCTTTATTACTTCTACCACATTTTCCTCTTCCTTCTCTGTATGGCCCTGAAATTAGGGCTTGTATTTTCCTGTCGATACTCTCCAGTTTTTCTTGTATTACTTTTCTGGTAGTGTTGTCTGTGCAATTAATTAACTCCGCAGCTACTCTTCTTCTTTTTCGGAATATTGTTCGCTTTTGCCTCTCGAAATAATTTCTCTTTCCTTTGGCTGTGCTCTCGGAACATATTTTTCTAAAATTTTCAGCGTCTTTTCTTTCAAGGGGATCTGATTTCTTCCCAATTTATAGTCTTGGAGTTTAGGTTAAAAATCTCATGTGCTTCTTTCTTCAGTATGAGTATTTTCTTTTAAGTCTGTCGCCATATCAGTTGATATCTCGATTATGTTGTGGCCTGAGATAATAGCTGGGGGTTATTGTTATTTAATGGGGCTAACTGTTATCTCCTCTGTTAACATAAATTCGTTTGGAAGAGTTATCAACATTTTTGCTTGTTCCTGGTCATCTTTTGTGCCCTTCTTATCCAGGTATATATATATATATATATATATATATATATATATATATATATATATATATATATATATATATATATATATCGGGTCAGCAAAAAAAAAGGGAGACCTTTTAAATCCTTCATATCTCGGAAAATACGGTACATAGAACCATAAAATTTTAGTATGTTAGTACTAGGTAATGTTATGGTTTGTATGCCATCTTTTAGCATTTTAGCTGAGAAATTGGATTTATGGCGAATATTCCAAAAACATCTTGCTAATCATAGGTTCAAGTTCATGATTAAAGTAATTTTAATTAACGTAAGCCAACTGCAGGAGGTTTGGACAAGCTTTCCAAGAAAATCGATAAAACAGGAGATATCAAAAGAATACCAGGTAGCGGTATTAAATTTGGCCACCAAACAGTCCTGATTTAAATCCTGTCGATTACGGCCTTTGGGAAAATTTGTCACAGAGAATTTATCGGGTCAAAGTAAGAAATGTCGCTCATTTACGACAGCTTCTTCTGAAAAAATGGGATGAGCTACCACAAGAACAAATCAATAAAGCCATAGATGAGTTCCGTCCTAGACTGAAAAAGGTTGTAGAAGTTCGTGGTAAACATATCGAGCAGTTTTTTTAGCATCAAGGTAGCACCATATGTGAGTATTTTGTAACTTTTTATCTGCACATACTGTACAATGGAGTAATAGTGTAAATGGAGAATTTCCAGTGGCATAAAGAAATGTTCAATAAATTCGTAATTGTCATTAGTTTTCTTTGAAATCCACTCACAGTATAGGAAATTTACTTAGTTGTAGGGTATGAAAAAATATTGAAATCTGACCATAACTTTGGATTTTACAGCCAAAGTTCGAGGTCTCCCTTTTTTTTTTTGGCCCACCCGATATATATTTTCGGTTCTAGGTAAATTCCACCGCGGAAAATTCCACCACGGTAAATTCCACCAGGTAAATTCCACCAATGGTAAATTCCACCAAAGTAAATTCCACCAGGTAAATTCCACCAATGGTAAATTCCACCAGGTAAATTCCACCCCAAATTATTTAAAATAAAATATGATTTAAATAAGTAAAATGTAAATATTTTATTCCTATGGGTACAAATAGAAGAATACAACGAATATTACAATAATTGATGGTGCTCTTCCAATATGTGCTCTACCTTAAAATTTACATTCCAATACGTGATCTACCTTAGATTATTCGGATTAGCAGCAGGTACGTTAGTTAGCCTTATAAGGCTAACTAACGAAAATATCACGACTTAACCTAACCAATCGTCAAGGGCGTATAGTTGACCTAACGATTGGTTAGGTTAAGTCATGATATTTTCGATAGTGCTAATCCGAATAATCTAAGGTAATATTTACATTTTACTTACATTACTTAAATATGATTTAAATAAGTAAAATGTAAATATTACCTTAGATTATTCGGATTAGCACTAACGAAAATATCATGACTTAACCTAACCAATCGTTAGGTCAACTATACGCCCTTGACGATTGGTTAGGTTAAGTCGTGATATTTTCGTTAGTTAGCCTTATAAGGCTAACTAACGTACCTGCTGCTAATCCGAATAATCTAAGGTAGATCACGTATTGGAATGTAAATTTCGCGGAAGAGCACATATTGGAAGAGCACCATCAATTATTGTAATATTTGTTGTATTCTTCTATTTGTACCCATATGAATAAAATATTTACATTTTACTTATTTACATCATATTTTATTTTAAATAATTTGGGGTGGAATTTACCTGGTGGAATTTACCATTGGTGGAATTTACCTGGTGGAATTTACTTTGGTGGAATTTACCATTGGTGGAATTTACCTGGTGGAATTTACCGTGGTGGAATATACCGTGGGGGAATATACCGGCCACCATATTTTCACCCTCTTGGATTTTTAAATGGGAAATTAAAAGCTCCGCAGAGTATTATATTGGGGGAGGGGGGAGGGGGGGGGTGTAAGGACTTTATTAGGTTTCTGATATAAGTGATGGCATCAGAGAATATATATATAACCTAGAAGGCCGTTATTATAACCTAATAAGAAAGAAATGAACCCAAATAAGTCACATCTATGTCTAATTCAAAAACACATTTGACTATGCCGCCAAGACAACAAATATATTAATTGCTCTTCAGCGACAAAATTTAGAGATTTTTCAAACACCTATTCTTGCCCATTAATGTACGTATAAACGGTTCTAAGCGGTTCTAAGCGGGTTTCAGGGGTGAAAGACGGCTACAGAAGTCTGTGTGATGTGGGCTTAACTTTAATATCTTCTTTGCTAAACGAGGGCAGTCTACGTTCGAAGCAGTGTCGGAGAAAAGTCTACGCCTGAGAAAGATGTATATTAGGGTGGATCGATTTTACATTTTTTTCGATTTCCATATTCTAATAGAGACAAAAACTTGCGCATGCATGAGAAAATAGCCTCTGCAAAATCTTAGCTTAATAGGTAATCATCTTCTGCCCCCGGCAGAGCGATGAAAATCATATTTTAGTAGTCAAAAACGTATTTTTAAACCCTAGCCTAGAGTCATAAAATTTTGCGTGTGTGTTATTTCATGCCTAAGCAACGATATAAATGCTATGGGAAATATATAATGCATTATTTAAGACAAAGAGCCGATCTGAAAATATGTATAATATATACATATTTTCAGATCGGCTCTTTGTCTTAAATAATGCATTTATATATTTCCCATAGCATTTATATCGTTGCTTAGGCATGAAATAACACACACGCAAAATTTTATGACTCTAGGCTAGGGTTTAAAAATACGTTTTTGACTACTAAAATATGATTTTCATCGCTCTGCCGGGGGCAGAAGATGATTACCTATTAAGCTAAGATTTTGCAGAGGCTATTTTCTCATGCATGCGCAAGTTTTTGTCTCTATTAGAATATGGAAATCGAAAAAAATGTAAAATCGATCCACCCTAATGTATATGATGCCAATCATGGATGCGGCAATATTAAAGTTTGAGGATGTTTTGATGGTTTTAAAGCTTGAGATTTAGTTAAAATCAATAATGTCCTCACAGCATCATGCAATCCCTTCTGAATACCGTTTGACTAGGAATAACTTTATCAAGGGTGTTTATAAAACCTTACATTTTTTTACACATTGAAAATGGACCGCTAAATGTTCGATTCTTTTGGCAGTGATCACGCTCAAATCGCCTCAGAGAACAAAAATTACATTTCTGTCGTACCGATGCGCACAAGTGACAAATTTTCAACAAAGTTTCATTGCAGTGTGTGTATATATATATTATATTTTTTTTTTGTAATAGAACTTAAACCAGAACAAAAGAGTAGCTTGTGCAGCGGCGTTTGGACTTGCGTCAAATTTGTTTGGTGAATTGTTGAGAGATGTCATATATAAACTAAAAAGCAAACGTGTTGAGATCAATGGACTAATGGACAGTTTGGGTGTTTCAAAATAGTTGGTGTCAAAATGCCGGTACGAAGAACTCGCTCGTAATTTTGATTCCAAAAACTTGGGAAAACACTCTGAAGTGTCGAAAATGATCATGAAATCTTCTGGCATTTACCGAGATCGACGAGGATGAGGCTTGATATGGTGGCTGAGGCCAATGGAGGACAAATTAAATCATTCTAATCAAGGTTGGTTCGTTCGTTTCTCATGTGTAAAGAATGTAAGTTTTTCAAATACTCCTTAATGTAACAGGATAATGACCTAAAGTCCTAAAGCATACGACACTGGAGAGGGTCGTACTAAAATTTCTGAAATGACAGCACAATCTCCAGATCTGAGTTCAACTGAACTTCTCTGGAATGAAGTGGAGAGGAGGCTAAAAACATTAATGAACTCTGTGTGTGTGTGTGTGTGTGTGTGTGTGTGTGTGTGTGTGTGTATATATATATATATGATGTTCAAAAAGAAACGCAACCCAAAATAGAAAAGAAAAGGGTTAAGTTACAATGATATACGAACTCTCCAATGGATTGTGTTTCTTTCTGAACACCCTGTATATAAGATGAATGGAACAAGCTGACGCTACAAAACTTTGAAAAAGTAATATTCAAAATCCCTGAAATATGCAAAGCAGTTATGAAGAATGAAGGAGTGGAGTTGCAGGGGAGGGGGGGGGAGTTCGCCAATGAAAAAGAGATCAGATCATAATTTTTAACCTACATCGGACGATATTGCATCTATTTATATCCTATATTTTATATCACTTCTTTTATGCATTGATTTTTACGCAGCCGAAAGTATAACAGGAATTTGTATCACTGTCATTATAATATATATTATATTTCTTTCCTTGTTTACACCATAATTTTGAACGCCAATATATATATATATATATATCTTTGTACTTATTTGAAAAGAAATTGTTGAACTCGCGCGCAAATGAAGTGAGAAAAGAAGTGAGAAATAAAGTGAGTAAAGAAGTGGATGTTGGGGAGTTACAGAAAGTCCTTGAATAATGAATAATAAAAGAGAGAAATTTGTGAAAATCTGTTCAAGAGATAATATCAATGTGGTTTTAATTGAAGAGAATTTTTATTCTGTCCTTTTATTGAATCAGACCAGTTTACGTCATCTGATTGACGTGACATTTAACCGTTAAGTTATTCTGACTGAGATTAAGTTCGGTTAGGTTACGTCGTTTTGAGTGTCGCTGTTATGGCCTGTTGATTAAATGGGTATAAATTCGTGTTGAAAAATAATTTGGTTTCAAGTCACAATCAACAATGAATATTTTACAATTTATTCCTTCCTTGCCTACAACACACACACACACACACACATATATATATATATATATATATATGTTCATGCATGAACACGCACGATGTTTTCATATATATACAGTATATATATATGGTGTAACAAAAGTCCGTTTTCACTGGGAAATAAGATATAACAAAAATGAGCGAGAAAATAGTTTTTACAAACAATACAATTAACTTACCAATTAATTCAGTACATACTGAAATTGCATTCAATGTATCCGTTGACACATTTCTACTTGTTTCTCGTTTAATTCTGTTATATCTTATTTCCCTATGAGAATGGACTTTTGTTACACCATATATATATATATATATATATATATATATACCATTCTGAGTTCGATCCCATCATAAAACGGACATGTTATGTGCCTTGAAAAGTGGACGCTCAATTTTTGCCAATTGAAGTTTAAGTTTTGGTTTCTGGCTAAAAATACAATACCCTTGTACTCTTTTTCTTTGATGTATTCAATCCGACGTGAATACAACGAGTCTTTTGCTTATATTGAGGTTCTGGATATAGTAGGCTAGGTGTAGCTGTAACCAAGGGTGCAGTGCTGCCGGAGCGAGGAAGTTTGGAGGAATTACCATAACAAGCAACAAAAAAATTGTCTCCATTAATTAATTATCAACAGTTTCTTACTAGTCTTGTGAACAATTTGCAGCACCGTATGTTCACGACAACATCCATGAAAGGTTCTCAAACTTCTGAACCTCAAAGTATGTATAAATCACTGCTAAATGAAATGTATGTCCTTGAAAAAGACTACTGGCCTGATGAAATACCACCTAATTACGGAGAAGCTGAAATCTCATCTCTCTGTAAGAGGTTTAAGCTTTCTTCTTACTCTGTACTAAATGCCTTTAGAGACTATGTGGAAGATCATGGGCGCCGCACCCCCAAGATTTACACCCATTACTGAGCTGTTCACAAGTTATTCCTATTAGTACTGCTGAGTGTGAGAGGGGATTCAGTCACATGAACTTGATAATAACAACAACACGCTCAAGAATTCTCATAAATGTATCAGCGCTTATGTTTGTTAAACTACATGGACCTCCTCTAGTTCAGTGGAATCCTGAGCCATATGCCATATCATGGCTGCGGTACCACAGATCGGCAGATGACACCAGGACAAGAGTTGCTTCAGACCCCCGAAAACATATCACGCCTGACCCTTTGTGGAAATTATTGTGAAACTTCCCACTGGTGGTATTTGGTAAGCACTAAGTAGTTTTAACTTCTTAAATTGATAAAATACATGATTGCTCTTTTTTCTTTATTTGCTTGATAATTATATTTATTTTATGATAATTAGTGAGTGCAAACACGAAATACTTAGTCATCGTGTGGCATATATAGAAACAGGATAGGAAATGGCAGGCTTTTGTCAGGCCCACCAGAGCTCCAGCACCTATAAAATTGGCACTGCACCCCTGGCTGTAACCCCTAGATCGTGTCCCAAAGCTGGATCCTATCTGCTCTGTAGATAGCTGGTGAGGGAAGCTATATTTTTGAGGCCTCTTTGCGAGTGACCCGTTGCCCACGTCGGGCTAACATCATGAAAAAGAAAAAAATATAGTATTTGTCATTAAGAAAAATAATAAAAAAAGAAAACAAAAGCTTTTATTTACAGAACGTGCTCAATATGTCCACCATTGTTTTCAATACACAAATTCAGACGTGATACCCAGTCAGCAAGCACACGGTGAATGATGTCAGGAGTAATGGTGTTACATGCCCCAATAATGCGCTGCCGCAAATGTTCAACACTCCTAATTTTCTCTGCGTATACCAGCGCTTTCAAGTGGCCCCAGACATAAAAATCTATGAGTAGAATTATCTGGATTAGTTCTTCCTTGCTCACAGACATTATGGCCTGTAGAAAGAGAAAAATATGAATTATGGTTTGTAGAAATAGAAAAATATGAATTTTTCCTATGATGCCGGACTTATGGGACATCCTGTGTGTATATATATATATATATATATATATATATATATGCTGCAAACCCACAAGGAAAAAGAAAAACGATTCCAAGGCCTTTCGTGTATTCAAAGCTACACCTCGTCAGGGGTGTAGCTTTGAATACACGAAAGGCCTTGGAATCGTTTTTCTCTTTCCTTGTGGGTTTGCAGCATTCATTCATTTCACGTGTTTTATTGTGAAATTCATCCCATATATATATATATATATACATATATATATATATATATATATATATATATATATATTTTATTCTTAATTTTATTTTGAATCTAACTTTTATTATAAGTATTTTATATATATATATTTTCCTTAAATTTTTAAAATGAATCTATTAAGGAGTTTTTCGCGCAAAAACAAGATATTGTTCTACATGCAATATTTCTTCAATTTCTGTACGATTATACAATAGAATAAACGAGGCTTCCAAAATAGCGATTTACACAATAGAATGGAGTTTTTGTACGACATATCCTCGCAGTCGTTCGTGCCCTTATTGGAAATGTCTTTGAAATAAAAACAAACTTCTGATTTTGTTCACATTAAGGGTTTAACCAAAATATGTTTAAGTTGCTGCTAATAAAAGTTATATTCATAATAAAGTAATAACTTCTTTCTTGAATACACTGTGTATATATATATATATATATATTATTTATATATATATACAAGGTTTGGTTGGTTCTCATTAAAATCTTTGTTTTCTCTCGAAACGCTTCGGAGAAAAACGAAGAAAAATCACTTAAAATTTATTCCCGTTTTTTTGTGGCATCGAATATGGGCAAGAACACCAGCGTCAGCACTGCTCATTGTCTTAAACAAGTCCCAGGTTCGATTCTGAAGCGCGAAACGATTTTACATCAACTGCATCATGAATATTTTAACTCTTCTTCTTCCCCTCCCACCACCCCGTCCCTCACAACGGCCTTACCATGTTTCCCTTCTTGGGGTATATATATATATTCCCCCATCGTCCCCCGGTTGGGATATCAATATAGCGTACCCCATCTGAAGATTCTTATTCAAAGGCATCATATACCAAAACATTAAATATGTGGGTATGACTAATTTCGTTGTACCAATTCACGATAGTTCGAAACAAGTTTAAAAAAAAAAACTTAGTCAAAATCCAAAAATTTCATCTTTACAAAACTTTGTTTTACGCTCAAATGAAAAAAAAATATCCTCTAAATAACTATTAAGTATTTAACATTTCGCTAATTCACTCTATATGCAATACTATATCTTTAATGTTAATCTGTATACTCATATTTTTAGGGTTAAATTTTTTGTTAACTGTGGCGAGACTTTGGTCACTAATATTTTGGGCTATATCATTTGGAGCTTCACTAAAACTCGTGAAATCACGAAAAAATTTTCACTTGGTTCTTAAAATGTCTAAAATAATCGTGACCAACCAATGAATTATTATATGTACAATTTATTGTACGTAAATGATGTGGCATTTATTAATCTCTCAATTTTTTTTTTGGTGTCAAGAGGTGGCAAAAATTTTCTGGCTTTTTTAAAGTAATTTTACGACTACTTTAGCCTAAAACGTAAAAATTAGTTGCCAGGTTTTGCTTATATATTTTCCGCGAGCTCATTTTTTTTTAAATCGTTGTTTAGAGACATCTGACCTATAATTTTCAACTTCCGCTAGCAAAATACCCATAACAAACTATCTACTATTCCTTCCTTCAGAAGTACTAAAAATGTTACTTCCTTCTAAAATAGCAGATGTTCAAGAGGAAGAGAAAAACATGAAGATGGAAAGTAGCGGTGGAGAAAAAGATATTTAGTTAATTACTGTAGAATCTTTACGTAGAAAAATAATCAAAGTTATCGCAAAATGTACACTTTTTTAAGGTTTTAAGTTTATTTCGATGTTATTTTAGCTAAATCAACAAAAAAAAAATACATATAAAAGGTTTGAACATTAATGAAAGCTATTAATTTTGTTCAGCTTTTTTACTTAATCTGGACAACTGTACACTTGTGTAAAATAGGGATGAGCCCATTTTTAAAACCTGTTTCGTCACCATTTGCCCTCTATGTTCACCATACTTTTTAATCTCTTTTATCGACGTAATTAATGTAATTCAAACGAGGATCAAACCATAATGATTAATACAAAGCTTTAATTATACGTTGACTGAATCTCAGAATACAATTAGGCTTTGCTGAACGACTCCAATCCTGAGTAAAAGAAAACATCTTTACTGGGGGTAGGTTCTGAATAAAGAGTAGGCTCTAAAGTCTAAATGAAGCTTTGTTTATATCTTACTTATATGCCAATAATATATTTATATATATATATATATATTATATATATATATATATATATATGTGTGTGTGTGTGTGTGTGTGTGTGTGTGTGTGTATACACATCTTTTTTATGTAAAAATAAAAGTATTTGTGACACTTATAAATAGAGTGACCAAAATGAAAACTAAACATTGCAAAATGGACTTTTCTGGGAAAAAACATCTGCCGATTTCAGATTCCGAAAAATTCGATAAATTTTTCTTTGGAAAAAAAAAAAAAGTTGCAATGAAATGTTAATTTATGTACACACACACACACACACACACACACATATATATATATATATATATATATATATATATATATATATATATTCGAGGTATATCATCATCAGAATCAGAAGTACGCAGCTCAGAACCACAATGTACAGTACTGGCTCCACTCCTGTTCATTATCATGCTAACAAACATAGGCAGTGAAGTAAACAGCAACAGTATAGTAACATCCTTTTCAGATGATACAAAGAGCAGCAGAAAAATCAGCGATGCAAAAGAGGTGGAGGCCTTGCAGAGGGACACGAACATAATACGAATGGTCAGAAGACAGCAACATGACATTTAACACCGAGACATATCAGCTCTTGAGATATAGTAGAAATGAGGGACTTAGACTGCATATTATGCTCCAGATGGACAGGAAATTCAGAGAGCACGAAAGCGATCGATTTTGGGGTTATAATGAACGATAATGCGAAATTCCAGACAAAAAATCAGATAACGATAAACAAAGTAAACAGAGTCGCGGGACAGATAATAAGATCGTTCAAAAGAACGGACAAGACAGTAATGATTCCCCTGTTGAAAACACTGATTATACCAAAATTTGAATACTGCTCAGTCTTGACGTCCCCATATAAAAAGAAAGAAACTAATAGATTAGAAGAAACTCGGAGACATTTCACAGCCAAGACTGATGGCTGCAAAGAACTCGACTACTGGGAAAGACTACGTAAACTAAATCTGTACTCCCTGGAAAGAAGAAGAGAGAAGTACACCACAATCTACATCTGGAAAACGATCGAAAAACTGGTACTAAACCTTAAACTAAACCCAATTACCATCCAAACAACGCTGGAAAATAGGAAAGGCAGCATGTGTAGTGTTCCCAAATTAAAGGCCCGAGAAGGGACCTCTTCAACACTGAAGGAAAATAGCTTGGTTGTCAGGGGCCCAAAACTTTTCAACCAGCTTCCAAAGGACCTCAGAAACGTTACAGGGGTCAAAGTTGAAGTCTTCAAACGAAGACTAGATGCCTGGCTCAGAACGGTACCAGATGAGATGGGTGTACTTGGCTTTGTGCAGTGGAGATCGCAAGAGAGCAACTCGCTCCTCCACCAAGCAAGACCTAGAGGCGGGACCACCATCTTGACCTTCGTGTGAAGAGAGACCAACGCACGGAACTAAAATGAGGAAATGAGGTGTTTATATATATATATATATATATACATACGTGTATACACACACACACACACACAGAGTATATCCAATGAGCAGTCAAATTCATTATCATTTCTTTGCTTGCGTCGTTAGTTTGCATTGCAGTTACTCTTGGCTTTATAGATCCGGGTGCATGATTCATCAGGAGCAAGATGCACCGCAAGTTTGTTTTTCGTCCCCGGTGCAACACAAACGCACCCGTTCTTATCACAGATACACTCATAATCATCCTAGGCTTGCTCTACACGAACTGGGCCAAGAAACTCGGAATAAATGTAATTTTTAACCTTCCAATAACACAATCTTGTTGTTGTTGTTTGTTGTTGTTTGAATGTTTGATTTAATATCACGTTTATTTCCGTATAATTGGCATAAAATATTAAACGAAAAATGTTACCCCACTCAGTTACGGCGCTGGCAACAAAAATGCTCCGCATATCCTAAAAATTATTTCTTTATAGCTAAATAACGCTTTTTATAAAATTAAATTTTCATATTGTAAGTTACTAAAAATCATATTGGAATTAATATAATTTTTATAAATACTTTAGTACTGTTTAGTACACAAAAGTAACAAAAGTAAATGGACACCTTTGTTTGTAAATAATAACCAATTAATTGAATCAATATATTTAAAAATAGTGTTCTTTTTCCCTTTGGCGTTTATTGATTCAAAAAATCTGTTATTATTTCCTGACTTTTATAAATCAAATTAAAAGATCTTGGGGAAAAAACACAGGTGTCTATTTATTTTTGTCAACCCTCTGTAATCAAATCAATTTAGCTTACCTTCAGTAAATAATTCAAATTTGGTTTATAATAATATTAATAATAATAATAATAATAATATTATGGGTTGTTTGACTTCTTTCGTAACGGCACAGGTCATATGACGAGGGAACCTACAGCTTTACGTGCGATCCAACTATCTAAGGGTCATTATATCATCTAAACGCGGTCTTGGACGGTCCCTCATCCAATTACAACCTAGATCCAATGTCGCTTAATGTCGCTGATCTTACTGGAAGCGGTGTTACGAAGTGGTCACGACGTAACCCAAGTTAAGATAAAAGGGGGAACTAGATACAACAATTTATCGTACGAGTATTTATGTCGCTGTGACCTCATCAGAGACAAAATTTTGAATTTTGTCCGAGTGACGAAACTAACGAGACGTTGACAAATGTTTTAGCGATTTGAAGATTCCAAAGTGACGGAAATGTTTTTGTACTTCCTCAAACGAAGATGACCAAACAATAAAATTATGCACTGCCCAACAAATATTTTTCATCAGATATAATTATGGGTCGGCTTTTGGGACGCTGATTCCAAATCTGTTTTCGGTTTTCCTCTAGCACGTCTAGTTTTCAAGATGAGACCGCTCATAATATATATATAATATAATGCTATATATAATATAATACTATATATAATATATACTATAATGTATAATATGCATATAACTATATATAATATAATATATAATACTATATACACAATATATAATATACGTCCTTTATATAATAAAATAATATATATAATATGCATACAACTATATTATATATATAATACTATATATATATATATATATATATACAGTATACACTATAATATGCGTCCTTTATATAGGGTGTCCGTAAATGATTACCCTGATTAAAGCATGCGAGAACTTTTTAAACACTCGTATTCAAACACAGTTTTAATCATAAGTAGATAAACATACAAAGTTTTGATACATAGTTATTGAACTTAATAAGCTTCCACATGTGCACCCCTAGTGGCACGTAAAATGTCTAAACGCTATTCACACTCACGCCACACATTTTCCAACATTTGTGGGTTAACTGTTGCAATTGCATCCGTAATGCGTTCTCGCAATGTCCTGATATCTGGAACAACTGTTGCATAAATCAAATCTTTAACATGACCCCAGAGAAAGAAATCCAGCGGGGTAATGTCTGGTGATCTTGGGGGCCATTGGATTGGCTCGTCCCAGCCAATCCATCGATTTGGAAATGTTGCGTCGAGAGTTTCACGAACAACATGCGCCCAATGAGGGGGTGCCCCATCTTGTTGGAAGATGACAGTTGGCTGCCTGTCCTGCAGCTGGGGGATGGCGTAATTGGTGAGCACATCCAGGTACACAGTTGCGGAAACAGAGACATTTTACGACATTTTACGACATTTTACGTGCCACTAGGGGTGCACATGTGGAAGCTTATTAAGTTCATTAACTATGTATCAAAACTTTGTATGTTTATCTACTTATGATTAAAACTGTGTTTGAATACGAGTGTTCATTTAAAAGTTATAGCATGCTTTAATCAGGGTAATCATTTATGGACACCCTGTATATGTAGCGGAGTATTTTGTCGCTGCAGCTAAGGTGTAGGTTTTGCTTTACCGTTTCTGTACCCTCATGTATGGCATTTTGTCATTTCAACTTAAGCTTTCCGCAGGTTGTTTTGTGATATTTTAGGTGAGAGCAGTTGCTGGCCACAAATTTGCAAACGTTGCACATGTACATTGTACACCCTTTTATTCTTTGGCGTAACAGTCACATGTCTAGTTGTGTGTTGCGTTTTGTTTGTTTTGTGTCGCCCACTTACACATTTTATTTTTTTAGGTGATTTACATCAACTCACTCATCGATCATCATGCCTCGAAAGTGTAAAAATTTACCCCGACAATTTCTGTTGCGTGTGCAGCTCGTTCGCGACTAAATCACAACTGCGTACAATCACGATGGATCTTCGGAAAACTTACTGGTTATACTTCGGCTATCCGCTAGGCGACCAAGATAAGGCGTGGGCGCCACATGTTATCTGTACCGCTTGTTCGAATGGATTACGTGACTGGTTGAGCCAAAGGAAAAAGTCGATGCCGTTCGCTATACCCATGATATGGAGGGAGCCGAGAGACCATCATGGCGATTGTTACTTTTGCAATGTTAACATAACTGGATTCTCCGTGAAGAACAAGCATAACATCGTTTATCCGAACGTAGACTCCGCGATCAGACCGATCCTTCACGATGACACGATGACACTTCCAGTGCCTCCACAGCATGGACTCGATTCTTTAGAAGACGAAAGGGAATCCGATGAAAGCGCGACTGGCGGAGATGCGGGACCTTCGGCCAATCTTGACTACACACCTGACGGAGAGGATTACCCAAAACGAATTGAATGATCTCATTAGAGACCTAGCCGTCTCCAAAGAGAAATCAGAACTTCTCTCCTCGAGACTCAAGCAGAAACTCTTACTTGATAAGAACGTCCGAGTGTGTCACTATCGAAAACGAAACCATGATTTAGCGACATTCTTTACAGTAGACGGTCCCCTCTGCTATTGCCATGATATCAGTGAACTTTTCGAGAACTTTTCACAGGTACACACACCAATCTGAGTGGCGCCTCTTCATTGATTCCTCACAGCGAAGCTTGAAAGCGGTTCGCCTGCATAACAGGAACTTAAAGCCGTCCATTCCGATCGCCCACTCCGTTCATCTAAAGGAGTACGATAACATGAATATATACTACTCGAAGCAATCCAATACAGCACTCATCAATGGAATATCTGTGGTGATCTCATAGTCGTTGGTATGTTAATGGGCCTACAAGGAGGGTTCACGAAATACTATTGTTTCCTATGCCTATGGGACACCCGTGCTACTGCGGATCATTACATCAGACGTGACTGGCATCAAAGAAGCACATACGAGCCAGAAACGGGCAGTGTCCAGTGTGTTCCTTCAGTTGATCCAAACAAGATTTTCCTGCCACCTCTCCACATTAAGCTCGGCTTAATGAAAAATTTTGTGAAAGCGATGGATAAGGCGAATTCGAGAGGGTTTCGATACCTTGTTGAGAAATTTGAAAACATCATTGCCGCGAAATTGAAGGAGGGAATCTTTGTGGGGCCCCAAATCAGGGAGGTTCTGCAGGATGAAGGCTTTGAAGAAAGCAATGCCTTAGAACTAAAAGCATGGCAGGCTTTCAAATGGATTTGTGGAAACTTCTTGGATGGAGTTCAGAAACTGCTCGATACATATCAAGAAATGAGCTGTCGCATATCCTTGAAAATACATTTTTTACATTCGCATCTAGATTTCTTTCCCGAAAACCTTGGCGCGGTGAGTGACGAACAGGGGGAACACTTCCATCAAGACATCCAGTCAATGGAAAATCGCTACCAAGGTTTCTGGAACGAAAGTATGCTGCAAACTACTGCTGAATGTTGTACCGCGACGATCAGGACAAAGTTTACAAAAGAAAATCGTACTCGCAACGTTTTCAGGTTGGTGTACATTTCTTTTTATGAATAAAGTTGTACTTTTACGATAAATTGTGCTGAAATTAACACCAGTCATATTTCGATAACTAGATGTGCTAGAGCAGAGGTCGGCAACCTGCGGCTCTTACAGAGGCTTATACGGCTCAGGTTTGCTCTTGATAGCGCGAAATGATATCACAGATAAAGAAATTATTGAAATCAAAGGTAAATTATAGTTTTAAGTAAAAACAAGTCAGTCAATATCTAGAACAGATATCAGTTCGGAAATGTAATTTTAAAATAAAAAAATTTCGTATATTTAATTAGTTAATACATTGAATAAGCAAAATTTGATTCCGAACGTGGTTTTAATGGTGATTAATGAAAATTGAAAATTGCTTATGAGCTGCTGTTTATTTTAATTAATGTTTAATTGGTTGATTAATGAATGAATAAATTAATTAATTAAATTTAAACTATAAGTAGAAGCCAACGATATCTATCTCAAAAATATGATCCTAAATAATATAAAATCTATCCTACTGACACGTTCATGATCAGTAAGTACACTTGACGCATGCGCAATGGGCAATTTACTCTATTAGCCGTTAGGCTGCCTAAACTTCGTTGCATTGTTCGTTGGTTTGAAGGTGAGTGCGTTATTTTTGAGTTAAATTTAAATTTATTTGCGAATTATTTATAGTGTGAAATATATTATTTGTGAATTATATATTGCCAGTTATAAAATGGCATCTAAAGAGAGAAAAATAAGAGAGGAAAATAGAGAATTTAAAAGTGAGTGGACAGAAAGTTTCGCATTCATACAGAATTCTAAGGGACTCCATTCATGCGCCATTTGTAATGAAGAAATGGCCAATAACAAAAAGTCCAATATCGAAAGACACTTTCATAGAAAACACTGCGTTTGCTGAGAAGTATCCAGTTGGAGATGCCAGAAAGGCAGCTGTGGAGGAACTAAGGAACAAAAGAGAGCAAAGTCAGTGTTTTTAAGAAATGGGTTAAATTCTCATGTAGCACAACTGCAGCTAGTTTTGAGGTAAGTCAAGAGATAGTAAAAGGAGGGAAGCCTTTCACAGATGATGAATATCTGAAAGACTGTTTCATTAAAGCATCGGAGTATCTGTTCAGTGATTTCAAGAACAAAAACAAAATTGTTAAAAAAATTAAAGACATGCCATTGTCAGCAAAGACGGTGAGGGACAGAGCTGTGAAGTTGGCCAGAGAAATTACCAGTCGGCAAACCGAGGACATCAACTCCGTCCAGACATTTTCTATTGGGTGTAATGAGTCATGTGATGTTAATGACGTTGCACAAATTGCCCTTCTCTGCAGGTATGTCAATTCCGACGGCCCACAAGAGGAACTCATTGATTTGCTACCCCTCACTGGTCAGACGAGGGGGAAAGATATTTTATCAGCTTTTATCAGCTTCTTTGAAAACAAAAGGAATACAAACGAGCCGCATTATTTCCTTGCAACTGATGGTGCACCGAGTATGATAGGGGTACACAAAGGTTTCGTTTCTCAATTGAAGAAAGAGATTGGTCATGACATAATATCTTTTCACTGTATCATTCGTCAGGAAGCTTTGTGTGCACAATCTTTTCTCCCAGAGTTCACAGACGTAAAAGGCTTAAACCACCGCCAGTTTCGTGAATTTCTAGAAGAGGTTAATTGTCAGTATTCGGACTTTCTCCTTCACAGCAAGGAGCGATGGCTTTCCAGGGGAAGAGTACCTGAAAGATTTGCAATCGTTTGGAAGAAGTTAAAAGATTTATGCATGAAAAAGGCCATGAATATACAGAGCTCACAAACCTGAATGGCTGCAAAAATTCATTTTATGGTGGACATACTTCACACTTAAATAACCTAACAGGAAAACTGCAAGGAAAGGGAAACATTGCTGTCTTCCTTTTAGAAGAGGTTTATCATTTGAACGAAAATTAGCACTGCTGTCAGATATTGCCACCGGTTCAATGAATCATTTCCCCTCATTAAAAAAGTACCGAGAAGCTACAAACAATGATCTGGATACAGAGCCCTTACAAATGCTCTTATAAAAATGCAGAAAGATTTTGAAGGCCGCTTTCAAGAATTCCGAAGGGAAAAGGAGACTTTGGCATTCGTGATAAAACCACTTGAAGCAAATATTTCTACGCTCAACTTTTTAGTATTTACAGGAGTTGACCAAGCAGAAGTAGAACTTGAATTAGCCGATTTGCAGGAAAAAGAGACTTGAACTTCAAAATTTAGAAAGCTGCTCTCTGAACTTGAAGATCTAGAAAAGCAACAAGCCACGCTGGCACTGCAACACAAATGGCGAGAATTGGGTAGTTTAAAAAAACGAGATCAGATTGTATTTAAAGTATGGAATTCATTACCTGACACTTACAGAATCATTAAGAAATATGCATTTGGCATTCTATCAATCTTCGGATCTACGTACCTCTGTGAGCAAATATTTTCAAGTATTAACTATATAAAAAGTAAATTAAGAAGCCAACTCAATGACACAAGCCTACAATCTTGCTTGAAACTGAAAACTACAAATTACTCTCCAAACATTGAGCAGCTTTCGAAAGACACCCAAGAACAGAAATCTCATTAAGTCATCTAGGCCCCTATGTAAGTAAGTTGGAGCTATTGAAGAATAATAGGGACCACAGCCTTCTTTAGCTAGCTTTATAAGGCTAACTAACGAAAATATCATGACCTAACTTAACCAGTCGTCAAGGGTGTACAGTTAACCTAACGATTGGTTAGGTTAGGTCGTGATATTTTCGTTAGTTAGTCTTATAAGCCTAACTAAAGAAGGCTGGGGTCCCTATTATTCAATAGCTCCAGTAAGTTTAACCTTAGTAATTTATCCATTAGTCGAGAATAACATTAAGTAGATTCATATTGACATTTTCAGTTCTTGGATAATATATGTTACCTATAGTATATATATATATATCGGCTCCGGCCGCCGTTTTCACTCGCAATTCTAAAAAAAAACAAAAATGGCTCTTCATAGACTTTTGGTTGCCGACCACTGTGCTAGAGGAAAACCGAAAACAGATTTGGAATCAGTGTACAAGACTGGTCTAGAAAAAATGTGTATACATCTTTGATGAGAGAAAAAAGTTCGATTTCGTCGACCAGTGAATTATTTAACTTAACCTAACCACCAAATTTTATTTAACCAAACTCACTGTAAGTACATAATATGGTTGCAGGCTAGCCTATACATATAACATAATTTGATCTCACCAGACGTAATTATACCTAATTTTTCGATATATATCTTACCTTACGACCTTACAGATGTTTCGTGGGATGATTCCTCACTTCAAGAGCTGACTTGGTGGAGGAGAGAGTCGCTTTCTTGAGCTCTCCATTTCACGTAGCCAGGTATACCCGTCTCATCAGGAATTTTCCCGAGCCAGATGTCTAGTTCTACATCGACACCATTTGTTTTCCGAAGTTCCTTGAGCATCTGGTTAAACAGTTCTGGTCCTCGGTCAACAAAGCTGTTTTCCTCTAGTATTGATGATGTGCCATGTCTAGCATTTAGTTTGGGAACACTACACATTCTGAATTTCCTATTTTCCACTGTTGTTTCAATGGTTATACGGTTTCAGTTTGGAATTAGGCACTAATGTCTCTTATTTTTCATGAGTATATTATGGTGTACCTCTCTCTTCTTCTTTTTAACGAGTATGGATGTATTTTACTTAATCTTTCCTGATGATTTAAGTCTGTATTCACTGATCTTGGTTGTAAGCTTTCTCTGAATCCTTTCCAGTTGATTAATATCCAGGGGCGAACCTGAAGTATTTGGCACCCGGGGCGGATCCTTCCTTTGGCACCCCCCATAAATGATTTTAAAATTTAAACACAGAAACATATATTAT
The DNA here is from genome assembly GCA_023014485.1 of Bathynomus jamesi. Classification (NCBI taxonomy): domain Eukaryota; kingdom Metazoa; phylum Arthropoda; class Malacostraca; order Isopoda; family Cirolanidae; genus Bathynomus; species Bathynomus jamesi. Next base: position 98,368 of record JAJOZX010003289.1, on the reverse strand, counting down.
GTTTGCGAGTAGATTTTTAAATAGTACAGTACTGTCATAAGCAAATTGGAAATAAGAAAAATGCAGGGCATTAAAAATTCAGTGAACAGGTAATACTGCATTTTATTTTATACAAAAAACACACGAAATCCAGTCTCAACGCTCAGCCTATTCTTCAAAGGTTAGTAGAGAGGATTCACAGTCTCTGCTTTCGAGCTTTAATTTCTGCAAATTGATCAATGACCTCATCAAAATTCACCTTTGCATATTCATGTTCAATTGAAAGTAAAGCCAGATTTGTCAATCTTGCCTGACTCATGGTCGAGCGAAAGAAATTTGTTATCAGTTTCAATTTAGAAAAACTTCTTTCATGTGAAGCAATAGAGACACAGACAGTCAAAAAGAATCTCAAACACAGTGACAAGCTTGGCAAAGATTCACAAAAATCCCATTTCACAATGAACTCCAGAAACTGCAATGCTGTCCATTTCTTTGCCTCTTCAACGCTGATTTTGGCAGCTTCCAAATGCCTCCAAAGTCGTCCAATTTCCACATTGATATCTTCATCAGAGAGTTCATCGAAAATCTGAGTCAAATTTGGAATATACTTCCGAAGTTCTTCTTCTGTTGCAACAACCAAAGTGTTTGGCTGAATAACAGCGAAGATTGACAGAATTTGATCCATTGCCTTAGAACGAATCTCCAATTCTTGATGAACGCGATCAAGACATTCAAACACAGCCCTTTTTACTTCCTCTGACAATGTGAGACCAGCATCCTTTGCCATCTCTCCTGGCATCCTTTTTTGGAGCCAATAAAAATAAAAATAAAGATTTATTTTAAAGTGGAAATTAACATTAAGCTGTTGTAATAGTTTGAACATTTTTAATTTTTTTTTCTTACTTTGGCGAATTTTTCATTTGGTTTGAAAACTTGTACTGGTATTTCAACTCTCCCGATGGCACCCCCCTCCTGGCTGTCACCCGGGGCGGACCGCCCCCCTCGCTCCCCCCTTAATACGCTACTGCTAATATCTTCCTTTTTCATATGGGGATGTTAAGACTGAGAAGGTGTTACGATATTGGCTACGACGTACAGTAGCCCCTAATTTGGGTAAGATCAGTAATTTTAACAAAGGAATAATGATATTCCTGCCCCTTCTTTTGAAGGTTCCCAGTGTCTGTCCAGTTATTCTTTTAGTTTTGTTTGTTGCTATCTTAATTTGTGTTCCAAATTTCGCATCGTCGGTCATCGTAGCTCATAAATTTTTTGTTTTTGAGTTTATTTTAATTTCCTCTCCATTACGGCTATAGTAATCCTTACTTTTTCCATATATTTGGAGTTTAAATTTTACATTGTTGTCTCCTGACCATATATATATATATATATATATATATATATATATATATATATATATTTTTTTTTTTTTTCAGTCAGGAGAGCCAGAAACTGGCACATCGATCAGGCCAGACTAATGCGGCCCATTGCGTTAATTCCTATAATTATTATTACTAACATCATCGGAAGTCGAACCCCCCGACTTTAGTGTCTTCTTGTAAGAAAATGGTGTCACCTAGTGAGGCAAAGGCGCTGGTTAGTATATGTATATCTCAAATCCTAAATAAAAGCAGTAACAACAGAACCAATGAAGGACATTTCTTAGAAGATAAAACAACAACGGACCCTTTTAATGAGAAAAGACCGAACTTCGCGGATATATGTACCCCAGCAATACACACACACACTAACCATTTATCCAACATCACTAGTAGTTGATTCAACAACCACGGTGGTACCGCATCCTCAGTATTCTCGAATGCAACGGCCTACCCACTAACACCGACCACGAACCAACAACTCGTATGCCTAAGAGAAAAGAGTTGTAAAAATTGCATCGAAGCCACTGAAATAGCAATAAAAGACTACAACATATACGGAAGGTTGACAAATTGATAATAAAAGTTAATAAATAATAACAGATTAATTGAATCAATATATTTAAAATCGTGTTCCTTTCCCCTTTTAATTACGTAAAACTGACACGTTCTGGTATTCTATTGATAAGCTTTGTCATTTGTTCTTGAGGACAATCATCGTGGTATTTATTGACTTTTGTCAACCCTCTGAACAGAGAGGATAGATTTACTAGAAAATTAGGAGGCTGTTTGTTGTATTTGAGTGCAAAACGCATACATAAGTGAAAAGAAGGTACCGTAAATAAATCAAACAACACAGTGGGAATTCTTATTTTAGAAGTAAAAGAACTGAACCTAATCATTACGAACATGTACAAACCCCAATACATCACAATTCTAATTCGTTACAAATGAAACAGAAAACACGTTAAAATCATTTAAAACCCCAGCACCAAATAGTAAACCCTCGTCCAACGCGGGGGTTAGGTTCCTCGAGAATGGCGCGTTAGGTATCATAAATCCGCGTTGAACAAACTTAATACCTTATAGGATAAATGGGGATACGTGAATGAACGCGGCCGCGTAAAGTATCCCATTAATACTTAGATATGTAGATTTTTTATTCACACAAATGAATTTCCCTACCTATACTGTATATAAAATAAGAACATAATAAAATCATAAACATAATGATATTTACATATGATAAATAAAAAATATATTAAAGGAAAATAGCAATCATCTTTCTTCACTCTTTCGGATAGTGCGTATGGTAGGACTCATTCACGTGATACTCGCGGCCAAGTGATGTTATGCTTCATACCACCACGCAACTTATCTAGAATCTTTATTTTTTCGGCTAATGTCATAACCTTACGACTTTTCTTCCCTTCACTATCACTCGCGGATGCTTTACGTTTTGGTGCCATACTGCTGTCTAAGGGTGATAGCAAAACAACGGCAAAATATGACAAAAACAATCCAACACAACTTCACTGAACTTAACGCGGTAGCGGGACAGAGACAAAGGGTGATGCGAGGGGTGATGCGAGAGGGAGGGAGATGCGGGAGTGTTGGAGAGTGTAGGAGAAAACACTAGGGGCCGCATTGGCACGCGTACAGTACTACTGTATTAGAGCGTGTTGGCGGATCGTGTATAATTAAAATTTTCCGCTTTCGGCAAATAATTGTTCGCATTTATTTTTCCGTGTATAAGCAAATTCGCGCTGGACAAACACGCGTTGGACGAGGGTTTACCTTACTTTAATTTGTTGGTATTTTAACTTTCTATTCATAACATGGAATAAACATGCTGAAAAGTTCCATTGTATCATTACAAAAGATGATAGAACTCCGGCGATAATGTCATTACATATTATGGAAAATATGCACTTACCCATAAAATCTGTGAAGTGACTCGAAAAGGGAACGTTCGGATGAAGTTTGGATAAATAACAATGACATAATATTAAGAATATAACGCACCACAAATTTTTCCGACCATAACCTAATCGATACACAAAACATTTAACCAGAAGACCTGAAACCATTCTACGAGTAAAAAGACAGAGGGAATATTTGAAGGTTGAAATATAAATTCAAAGAAAGTAAATTGGAAAGGAATAAATGCAGTTTTAAAGACTCCATAAGACTCCATAAGACTCCATAAGAAATACTGTGTATAGTAGAAAAGAAACTAAACCTATATTGCTGAAACATTTTCCAAGAGACAAAGAGAAAGCGTAGCAAACTCAAGAGAAAAATAAAAACATTATTAAGACAACGGAAACAAACCGTAAAAAATATTCACGGAAGCAAAACTGGATCAAGGAAACTCAAACTGAGAAAAAAAACCTATGCGAAATATAAGTGGACTTAAAACAAATATTCATTCACAAAATCAACGAGAGGAAAACAAGATAGCAGAAAGCATAAAAATATTTTTACAGGTTTGGGAAAAGAAAAATGAAATGTAAAGAGAGTATTGACTCATTAAAAGATAGAGTTGTTGCGGAAAATTTCCCAGTATTACTGTATGTATACGGTATTAAATAATAATAATTCAGACTTAGGTTCTTAGACTAGATTTAACTTAAACACAACTTATGGGTATAATTTCACTCACTTTGAAATATGAACGTCTAATTGCGCTCAGTTCTTCACTTTAGTCTTTAAAAACCAGGTTAACCAGGTCATTAAAAAACTAAATTTAAATATTTTCTGTTACACACAATTTTAAAAAATTAAATAATTTAATAGAACACAATAATTAAAAAGCTTCCCAACCTGGAAGAATAATTGTTTCTTAAGATATTTTCTATCAGAGTCAATATCTATCAATATTTTTTCTAAAAAAAATCTTTTTCAATATTTTATTCTAAATATCAATTTTTTTTTCTAAATATCAATATTTTTTTCTAAAAAAAATCTTTTTCAAAATACACCCAACGAATTTTTAACGTTTTTAAACGTAACCAACCATCTAAGACCAATTATTAACCTTTTAAAATTTAATCAACCACTAACTACAGTATATACACAACCACCAACTATACACAATTGAGATACAAATATATATACAATAACCTAACTAACTAACTAACTCACTAATATATAATATATAATATATATAGCCAAACATATCCTAATAATTATACACAAAGGTGGGCAGTTGCGGCGCAACATTTTTGGTTGCGCTTGCGCTTGCGGCGCAACTTTTTGAAAAGGGTTGCGCTTGCGCGTGCGGCGCAACTATTTCAGCAGAGTTGCGGTTGCGGCTGCGGCGCTACAAAAATCGTTGCGCGTGCCCACCACTGCAGATATACGTTAAATGCAAAGGTGGGCAGTTGCGGCGCAACTTGCGGCGCAACATTTTTGGTTGCGTTTGCGCTTGCGGCGCAATTTTTGAAAAGGGTTGCGCTTGGCGCGTGCGGCGCAACTATTTCAGCAGAGTTGCGGTTGCGGCTGCGGCGCTACAAAAATCGTTGCGCGTGCCCACCACTGATTATACATATGCATGCATTTACAATACCAAACATTTACAATTCAGCCAGAGCTTGAATTCAAACCATTTTTTTTTCTGGTCATAACAAATAATCGCAAGTGAGAGATCTTGGAGTAATAATGTCATCAGATACAGAATCGATACTATAACATTAAAATTACAACATCTAGAAAATTAATGAAAATTATTGGAGGAGCTTCCACAGCTGAAACGCAAACATCATACTAAAATTATGGAGGAGTTTATTTTGTCCTACAATTATTGATCAGTTCTCATACGCCCATACAGAAAACGAGACATTAGCAGACACAGTAGAAGGTATACAAAAGACTTTTACGTCTAAGATAGAGGAAATGAAAGATGAAATTCTACTCCTTGGAAAAAAGACGCGAGCGATATACAATAAAATATACATTTGGAAAATATTCGAGGGGGTGTGTCCCAAACTTTAGAAATGAAAAATAGAAACAGACTGGAATGAGAGAAGAGGTAGATTCTATATCATTCCAGCTGCGGTGAGATAGTGGGAGCCATAAAAAACAGGATGGAAAATACCCTCAGAACACCGTACATGGCCTAAAACTCTTTAACATGCTGCCGAAAAAAACTCAGGAACCTCCACCACACCAGCCTGAAGAATTTCAAAATCAGCTGGACAGTTTCTTACGCAAAGTCTTTGACCAACCCTACGAGGGCAGGAGAAGAACGGAAATCAACTCTCTCCTACACCAAATCCTGCAAATGAGGCGAGATATCGCTGAGAGGTCGCCCGCAGGTTGATCCTAAATCGTCGTTCGAAGACATCTTAAAGTATCATAATATATATATATATATATATATATACAGGGCGTCCCAAAAAAATGTATACACACTTTAAATAATTATAAAGGCAGTGTTTATTAAAATACATTTCATTTTCAAAATGTAATAGAATCTACAGACATTATTTAATTGTTTTGTCAACGCCTG
>JAJOZX010003289.1:77500-87500 GCA_023014485.1 Bathynomus jamesi | reverse complement strand
AGCTTTGCCGCGACATATGTTGACGCTTGGTGGAGTCGTACTTACCAAAGATGGTGCTAGTACCCACCAACTTTTACCTTTACTCCTCCCACTATCTGTTACTGCTGAGATGTTTCAATAGTTTCCGTGTCCTCTAAGCATGTCTGTATCCCCTCCTACAACACGGTTGATTCCTCGAACAATTAGCTACTTGTTTTTCCCAAATAGGATGTCATGATGAAATGAGGACATGCCAACACGCAGTTGCAAAGAAAGAACGTGCATCCTGGAAATATTACAGTATAATACTCGTTACTCGATGGACAGAATTGAATTCCAGAGGGCCAGGGCGAATGTTCGTTGCATTCTCAAGGCCTCCAGACAGTCGTTGTTTGTTTCCAATCTGAACTCCAGAACTTCCGTGAACCAAGTTTTGAAGCTTGACCATAAAAGAGCGCAATGGTCTTTACCACAGTGTGAGAAAACTACTGATTAATTCGGGCGAGATTGCGGAGGCCTTTGCGAGTGAGGTCTCACGATAGTCTCCTTTTCTCGAGGGAAAACTCTGGAGAGACCAGTAAAGACTCTCCCTCCTTTTTTTTACTTTCAGACTGTACTACTTCTCTCACATGCGTTGCGTGTAAAAATTGATGGAGAGGGTGATGCATGCCAGGCTGACTTGGCTTTTAGAGAGAATTCGATTTTTTTTCCTGCACAATCTGACTTTCCAAGATGTCGAAGCACCACTGACAATTTAATGCAGCAGCAAACTGTTATTCGGGACGTCTTCTTACGAAAGCATCATTAGTTGCAATATTCTTCGATTTGGAATAGGTGTATAACACGATTTGCCGTTCTGCGTGAATTACATCAGGCTAGACTGCGTAACTGTCTCTTTCGCTTTCTTGCTAATTGTGTCGTCAGGAATTGTGTATAGGAAATTCTCTCACCTTCAAGGACCCAACATGAAGGTGTTCTATAAGGTAGCATTTTGAGTTGCTCTTCACTTACCATTGCAATTAAGGTCCAGGAGAGAAATCATGGGCCCTGGTGTACTTTTGACTCCAAACCCCTTTAACCCCGATCACCTCTTTCTCTATCTTTCAGCACGGACTCCCTGAGGCACGGGCTCTGGTATTTTGACACCTCATGCACCTCCTCTTCCAGGCAATCAACTCAACTCCTATGCTATTCCTCGGAAAGAATGTACTCTTCTTTGTACGTTGATAACTTCTTCATTTACTATACATCTCCACGGACTGCTCTTATAAAGAAACAACTACAAAAGAGCTTCGCACCGGTAGATGAGTGGGCGGAGGGACATGGAATTAAGTTCTTCCAAAAAAGACGATGGCTATAAAATTCATTAGATTTACAATTTCAAGGGCATCGCTGCAATTAGTTTCACAGTACTGATGCTCCATACGCATCACCACACTGCCCTTAGACTTTGCACTGGATCTTTCCGTATATCTGTGGTGGAAAGTCTTTATACTGACAGCCTGACACTGGTGTTCTCTCCCTACCTTCAAAGTGGCAGTCAGTAAAACTTTCAGCTTGGTATCGATCGCTTAGAACTTCGCAATCTTTAGTGAAATCCTGAATGAAATCATCCCTGAATTTCTCCTACCACTCGCAGAAGCACTCATGGAAAACCACTTAATGACTTTCGATGTCGGAATCTTCTCGGATAGTTTCAACTTTCTCTTGGGGAGGTTGCACTCTAGAGATATTCAGGTCGGCCTCTCTGGCGTTTGCCATCAGAAAAGTGTTGTGCTGCTGGGCTCTATTCATCCAAATCACCTACTACTCCCACATCTTTTCTGAACTCCTCCAGTCCTCCTTGGAACATCAGTTCCGCTTCCACTCAGGCAAAATCCCAATTTTTTCAGATGTTTTAAGATCTTCTGGCGATGCTAGTTTTTGTGTGGTGTCCCTTCGGGAACTATTTCGGTGTCTTCTGCGGCTTCAGTTTACATTGTTGAGCCTACAGAAGTCTTGAGAGCTCTCCAAAGTGTTTACGTAAGTCTTTAGCGACGTTTAAATGAACCGATGGCTGGTTTTGATTTACTCAAAAAATAAAGATGTCACTTTTTGCTGGTGCCCTACGCATATGGAAATTAAAGGCAATCAACGCTCTGACACTGCAACTAAGGAAGAGGCTGCGGGAGGTGAAACCCTGATGACTTTCTCGTTTCTCGCTTTTGACTTCTCTAAAGCAGTGACACGTACTTTGGTCCTTTAAAGGTGTACACGTTTTATGTGAATGCTTTAAATACTCTGAACATAGAACCCATTATTACGAAGTTAATTCTTTAGATAAAGCTGGTTTACTAGCTATCCTCTTTGACTGCCATCCTTCTATCTTAGAGAGTTAATTAACTGTTTCATTGAACGTTCTTTCCCTGATTTGAGCTGCGCAAGGACAGTTGGATGGGGGATGAGGTATCGTTGACATCGTTGCGATATGATACCAAAGTCTACCTATCAACCTACTCCCTCTACGCTTACACAAAATTTCCTACACTTTCGTGAAATCCAGAAAAACCATTCGGTCAGTAACTTTATAAAATACTAAAGCCATCAGAATTTTGAGCTTCTTACCCGAAGCCAGTGTGTCAAAGTTTGTAAAGCTACATTTAAAATCAAAGTGACATGTAAGCTTAAATTAAATGTTATGCTCTCAATGTTTTAAAAAATTCTGTTAAAATTGTTTTGTACGAAATTATTTACATGTTATATAATGTGAATGTGGACTGACTAGATACTCCACTTATAATACTTACTATCTGTTGCAACGGCAGTTAAACATCCAGTCAGTCAATCAATGAAATGAGCTACTTCAGGTCTACATCCATAATTTCCATGTTTAAAAGGAATAGGCTAACTAGGCTGCTTCCGAGAGGTAAGTATATGCATTTAGATTTTCTAAAAATTTCAACAACTCAGATAAGTTAACCCCAAAAAAGTCCTTAGTTTAAATTATATTTTAATATTTATTATTATATACCGTAGCTTACTATGAAATAAATATAGGATCACTTAATAAATTAAGTATATAGGGTTATTTTTGGATCACCTGAAGATCAGGGCTCCCAGGCTTCTCTAGTTAGCCTTATAAGGCTAACTAACGAAAATATCACGACCTAACTTAACCAATCGTCAAGGGCGTACAGTTGACCTAACGATTGGTTAGGTTAGGTCGTGATATTTCATTAGTTAGCCTTATAAAGCTAACTAAAGAAGGCTGGGGGCCATGATCTTCAGGTGATCCTATTTTTTTAGATTAATGTGATAAACTGATAATATTAAATTGTAGGTCAGGGGTTCTCAACCCACTTACTTCTATTACCCTCCTGAAGCATTGGTGCTCACACCATTACCACTAATGACGCGTAAATACGGTAAATTAACCAAAAGTTAAAGAAGTTGTTTAGAATCCTAAAATTGTCTTTAAACACCACTCTTGAATAAAATATGGGTATTTACGTATTATCGGGACTACCAAACTGTTTATTATGTATTTTTGCTCTCGTCATTTTCGTTTAAACTAACGAAAATATCACAACTTAACCTAACCAATCATCAAGGGCGTACAGTTGACCTAACCGGGCATTCAGTTGACTTAACTGGGCATTCAGTTGACTTAACCGGGATTTCTTGGTTGAAAATTTCGGAGCTATTGAAGAATAGGACCCCAGCCTTCTTTAGTTAGCCTTATAAGCCTAACTAACAAAAATATCACGACCTAACCTAACCAATCGTTAGGTTAATTGTACGCCCTTGACGATTGGTTAGGTTAGGTCATGATATTTTCGTTAGTTAGCCTTATAAAGCTAACTAAAGAAGGCTGGGGTCCTTATTCTTCAATAGCTCCAAAATTTCTAATGATCTGAAAAAAGAAGATTTTAGGTTAGGTTAGGTTAGCTACGAAAAACAAAATAAAACGGAAAATGCCCGGTTAGGTCAACTGAATGCCCGGTTAGGTCAACTGAATGCCTGGTTAGGTTAATTGAATGCCCGGTTAGGTCGAATGTACGCCCTTGATGATTGGTTAGGTTAAGTTGTGATATTTTCGTTAGTTTAAACGAAAATAACGAGAGCAAAAATACATAATAAACAGCTTTAGTAGTCCCGATAATACGTAAGTACCAAAATATGTATGGCTTCCATTACCGATGGATATCCAAAATTACCCTTTGGGGGTAATTACACACCGGTTGAGAACCCTTGTGTAGGTAATACTATACTTCCTTCTAAATTAAACGAGTATGCCTTCTGAAAGTTTAATGCTCACTTCGTACGCTAGGTGGCGAGTATCTAATATATATATATATATATGAAAATTATTTCACGAAAGTAACACGTGAAAAATATTTATGATGAATAAAACCACGAAGGAAAGGAAACACAAAATGGTGCTCAAGCGCTTTCGTCTAATGACATCCTCAGGATGTCATTAGACGAAAGCGCTTGAGCACCATTTTGTGTTTCCTTTCCTTCGTGGTTGTGTTTCCTTTCTTCGTGGTTTTATTCATCTATATATATATATATATGCACTAGCGGATTTACGGGAGAACGGTTAGGGCGGCCTCCCCCTTTAGCCAATTTGGCGCCCCTTTTGGTCAATCTTGGCGCCCCTTCCAAATGCTTTATTTTTTATAATAATTTTTTTAATTTCTAAAAGCAAAAAAGTACATACTTTTTTAAATTATAAAAATATCAACACCACCCTTGTAAATGCCTGCCAACTTACCTTTCAATTTTATTTTTAGAAACTGTATAAAAATAATATTTCCCTTTGTATACTCAATTAAATTATGCTTTCCAGCATTCAATTAATTATTAATGGTTGTAAGCATTTGTAGACAAGACACGAGGTTAATGTGCTCGTAAACCCTTTACGTAGTATTCACATTCACGATCTTCCTCTCTCTAAATGACTGATTCAGATAATACTTTGAACGGATGGCTTAGATAACGTCAATCAAATTAGTTCCAGTTTTTACTGCCATAAACCTGGTCTTTAACTACATTTTTAGTAAACGCTAAAAATTTGCGGGCCTTTTCTGAAATGTGGACTGTTTCCTATTTTTTTGAAAATAAGATATTTAATGTAGATTTTTACGCTGATTTCAAGAAAGTAAGTCTTTCTTTGGAGAAATTATTATTTTAAAAGTTACACGGTGTTCTAGTTTACGTATATATACAGGGTGGGCCGTAAGTTTCCATACATAGGAAAAATTAAACGTTTGTTTTTATGTTTCAGATACCCTAAGAATATGCGTTTGACGTAAGATCTTGTTTACTGATGAAGCAAATTTTTACGTCAATGGAGAGGTTAATCGGCAAAACATACGTTATTGGAGTAATGCTAACCCTAACTGGCTGAGTCCGACGAAGATGCAAGGTGCCGGTAAAGTGATGGTGTGGGCCGGGATATGGGGACAGAATTATTGGACCAATTTTTGTCAGTGGAAATCTTAATGCCGAAAGGTATCTTAACATGTTGCAAGAAGAGATTTTCCCATCCCTGCTAAACGAGGAAGGTAACTTCCCAGTTTACTTCCAGCAAGATGGAGCTCCACCTCATTATGGTCTTCACGTGCGTCGGTATTTGGATCAGCAGCAGTTTCCGGATGCTTGGATTGGTCGGCGTGGTCCTGTGGAGTGGCCTCCCAGATCCCCAGATCTCACCCCCCTTGATTTCTATCTTTGGGGGCACTTGAAGGCCATGGTGTATCAGGAAAAGATACGAGACATAAATCATCTAAAGGAACGTATCACCAACGCCATTACAAGCATAACGTCAACTGTGCTAATGCGTGTTCATCAACAGTGAGGAACACGTATTGAAATGTGTTTTCAAAACAATGGCAACCATGTAGAGCATATTATATAAATAAAAATGGTTGTCCATAAAAAAATGTTTATTTTTCCTATGTATGGAAAACTTACGGCCCACCCTGTATATACAGTATATATATATATGTGAAAATTACTTCACGAAAGTGACACGTGAAAAGTATTTATGATGAATAAAACCACGAAGGGAAAAGAAACACAAAGTGGTGCTCAAGCGCTTTCGTCTAATGATGTCATTAGACGAAAGCGCTTGAGCACCACTTTGTGTTTCTTTTCCCTTCGTGGTTTTATTCATCATATATATATATATATTTTTTTTTTGCTACCCGCATGAAGGGTAGAAAAAATAACTGACTGCCCAATTAGGTCAACTGTACGCCTAACCGGGCATTCAATGAACCTAACCGGGTATTCAGTTGACCTAACCGGGCATTCAGTTAACCTAACCGGGCATTCAGTTACTTTTTTCTACCCTTCGTGCAGGTAGCAAATATATATATATATATATATATATATATATATATATATATATATACGTAAACTAGAACACCGTGTAACTTTTAAAATAATAATTTCTCCAAAGAAAGACTTACATTCTTGAAATCAGCGTAAAAATCTACATTAAATATCTTATTTTCAAAAAAATAGGAAACATTCCAAATTTCGGAAAAGGCCCAAATTTGCCTGTTGGTGCTTTAAAGGGTTAACATATGTATTTTTAATTCCAGTGTGTATATATGGGATGATGATGATGTCTGGCTGGCTGTTTTACGTTCGTTTATACACAAAAGGTCTTCTCCGTTTCATTCACTGTTAATTTTTAATAAAAAGATATATTTTTTAGGTAATTTTATGTACATAATTCAATTTTGGCCTTTCTTAAATGCGAAAATTAACCAAAACTGATATATATAAACCGTAACCTAACTAAAATAGAAAGTAAATTATACCCACCTATAGCCTAAAATCCTAAATGAACGCAATATCTTCCACAAAGATCATACGATATCTTGTTTCGAAAGTAAACAATTCCCTGAAAGAATGCATATTAGAAGTTGGGTTGGGTATTAGAAGTTGGGTTGGATATTAGAAGTTGGGTTGGGTTGGGTTAGGTTAATTTAGGCTACGTTAGGTTAGGCTAATGGAACTCACCTCTCTTAAATAGTCGTTATAGTCTGTTAGTATTACTGCGTCAATTTTAATTCAGAAAGGGGTATTGTATACTTTCGAAACGAAATATCGTATGATTTTTTGTGGAAAATATTGCGTTTATTTAGGCTAATAAGTGAGTATAATTTACTTTCTATTTTTGTTCGGTTAGGCAGGACTTATATATCTCAGTTATGGTTAATTTCTGCATTTAAGAAAGGCCAATATTGAATTCTGCGCATAAAATTATCGAAAAAAATATACCTTTTTATTAAATATCAGCAGTGAATGAAACAGAGAAGATTCTACACGACTTTGGTCTATAAAGGCTAGGGTAATCTGCATCAAATTTAGTATACACATTAACGGAAAATCGGGGAAGGTTTTAGTAACACACCCACCCTCCCAGTTCAACCCCCTAGGGTGGGAACTGTGAAGGGGTCCTCTGAATGGCTAGGATAATCTGCCCCAAATTTAGTATACACATTAAGGGAGAACCAGGAAAGGTTTCAGTAACACACACGAACCTCTGATTTAATCCCTCCCCCATCCTAGGTTGTGTTCCTGATGGATTTTGCTTCGCAATGCGCAGCGGGCGTGCTAGTGTTATATATATATATATATATATATATATATATACACGAGGTGTGATCAAAAAGTTCGGTAAATAGTCCCGCAACTAATGAACGCGTGTCATTAGGTGATGTCAGTGTGTATGGCTGATGACGTCACCTTGGCCACTTGCCACATGACAACAAACACCATTCAACTACGCACCAGTGCGCCGTGTCATTGCTTTGTGTGAGGGCGTTTTTGTGGCGTCTGGCGATTTTGCAGAAAATGTCGAAATTTGAGCAACGTGCAAACATCAAATTTTGTTTTAAACTTGGTAAGACGGCTGCAGAAACGCACGGAATGCTTGCAGCTGTCTATGGAGATGAAATTGTTACAAACAAGACGGACGGACGACCACTTCTTTCATCTTCCAAAGACTCATTTCCTTCTCGAAACCTTCCAAACCACTTGCAAACAGTCTTGTTTATAACAACTTCATCTCCGTAGACAGCTGCAAACATTCCGTGCGTTTCTGTAGTCGTCTTACCAAGTTTAAAACAAAATTTGATGTTTGCACGTTGCTCAAATTTCAACATTTTCTGCAAAATCGCCAGACGCCACAAAAATGCCCTCACACAAAGCAATGACACGGCGCACTGGTGCGTAGTTGAATGATGTTTGTTGGCATCTGGCAAGTGGCCAAGGTGACGTCATCAGCCATACACACTGACATCACCTAGTGGCACGCGTTCATTAGTTGCGGAACTATTTACCAAACTTTTTTTTCACACCTCGTATATATGTGTGTGTGTGTATGTGTATATATATATATATATATATATGTATATATGTGTGTGTGTGGTGTAGTGGTTAGCGTCGCTGAATACGAATCCATCAGCCCCGGGATCGAGACCCGGTGATGGCAGGCGGCGCGCACCAAAACCCAACTGTTCATCCTTGCACACAATAAAGAAATTGGTAGATAAATGGGTACCTTGGGCAGCCTAGTGGTTAAGTCGCTGGGCTGCTGGTGGGGCATGGTTCGGATTCCACATTAAACTGTAGGTCTAAGGTAGAGTGACAAGCTTGACCTTCGCCAGAATGAACAATTCGGGCGGAAGCAAAACCAAGGTTAACCAAGGTTTATATATATATATATATATATATATATATATATATATATATGGAATGAATTTCACACTTAAATACGTGAAATGAATGAGTGAATGATGCAAACCACAAGCAAGGATAAATAAAAAAATTACTCCAAGGTCTTTCGTGTATTCAGCAGTACACCTCGTCAGAGAATTCCCTGACGAGGTGTACTACTGAATACATGAAAGAACTTGGAATATTTTTCTTTTCCTCGTGGGTTTGCATCATATATATATTATATATATATAATCGTTAGTTAAACTACTGAGCTCCAAGGTCAACATTGTGGCTATGTCGCAATACCGTTTCCCATCGATTATTACTGAAGTTAAGCGACATTTGGTCCGTTTGGTGGTTGGATGCGGGACCATCCTCTGCGTCCAAATAATGTAGCGACCCGTGTTTCGGATCTCACGTGAAGCTGTAGGTTCTCTCCATCACTTGAGTCACACGACGTTGCTATTACGAGGAAGGTTAAACAACCCCAAACACACACACACACACGCACACACTAAACTCTAGGCTTCGGCTAGCCTATGGCCTTGTGTTTTAATTAGGTCTAGGTTAATCTAAGTTAGTCACACAAGATAATTATAGGCCTAACTTACAGTTCTAAAAAATTATAGCAGCTCGCCTTGGAAATGCAATAAAAAATAAAATACAGTAATAGGATCAAGGTGCTCTGGCCTCTGGCATCATCACAATGAAAGATCAATTTTGCAATAAACTTTAGACCTTACTAGCCTAAGCCTATGCGGAAACTGTTACCTCAGTATTCGATATCATGTCGTCATAGTAGGCTACATATCACACTTTAATATTTTCTATTTGATAAAAGTGCAATAGCATTAATGAACTATATATATACTTTCATAGGCGGATCCAGCATTGTTTGTAAGGGAGGGCCAACGTTTCTGGAGGCCCATGAATATGGATATGAGAAGCTCTCAATTCTAGTGAAGTTCAAATCAATGCCTTTTTAGTTTATTGTCGAAGTTAAACTTGGCTATCTAGCTGATAAAACATATACAGTATACTAATTTTGATTTTATATAGTAAAATATATCATGAATGTATGCACTGTAATATGAATCCCGTTTAACCAGGATGTATGGGGTCTCCAAATCTGTCTAACGTGGAGGCCAATGGCCCCCTGCCCGCCTCTGGATCCGCCTATGTATAATTTTGTTGGGTTTGTTCTTGAGGAAGCATAATTTAGTCTGTTATGAAGAGACGGATGAATCCCTGGTGTGCCTGTTCCGTTCAAATTGTAGCGTCTTTTCATTTCTAACTCGTG
>JAJOZX010003289.1:0-67500 GCA_023014485.1 Bathynomus jamesi | reverse complement strand
ATTTTTCTTTTTGGCAGAAGGGGACGCTGTACAAATTGAACCTATTAATAATACAAATACTAATACTAATATCAATAGTTTTCCTTCTTCTTCATTAATATTATTATTGCTTGGAAATTTTTAACTAGTGAGAAATGTTATCTTTCTTTGCAAGGATTGTGTTTATACAATCTCTCTCTCTCTCTCTCTCTCTCTCTCTCTATATATATATATATATATATACTTTCATGATGCTCACTTTTAGGCTGTTAGCGTAAACAAAATTTAATCTTATCTGTTATCTTAAAGGATACGATTCATCAATAAGTTTTTTTATAAATTTTAAAATACTTTGAAATATTACTTTATTCCGAATAAAATTCATTAAAGATAATTATTTTTAAGCCTTAAAATAAAACAATTTTAAACTTTTTCCTTCGAATTAAAAATTGTTTAAAGAAAAAAGAAAAAAAGAAAAAAAAGAAAAAAAGGGACTCCAAATTTGGAAAACGAAAAATCCACAACATGAAAAAGGGGTCACCAGAAGGTTTAGGCCTATAACTGCCCCTTGTTGACTAAATTATATAGGCGGAGGCCTAAAATAGGAATTTATCTTTTACATATATATATATATATATATATATATATATACACACACAATATTTTAGATCTGCATGTTCGACATTAGATTTTTGTGTATACAAAGACAAGTATACATGTTCTGTGTAAGTTTTCTCCATGACGGATATATAATGAAGTAATTTGGTGTACACAAACGATGGTCATTCCAAGATTATAGGTTACGAGTTAATTTTTCTCCAGTATTTTAATTTACTTGAGAAGTTTTTTCCAATGGTACGGACGAGGGTACGAATGGCATATAGTACGTCTCTGGTCCAAAGTATTACATCACAACCCTTGATACAAAACTCTCGCGTGTGTGTCCTACGGTTATATATATATATATATATATATATATATCAGCTATGCATAGGTTTCTGGGAACCCTGAGTTTACACGGGAAAATGAAGACGAAGAGGCGATTGTATAAAACATTTATTCCAATAGGACGTTTCGAGTCTGGCTAAATTCCTCATCAGCAAATGTAAAACGAGTATTGTAAACAAATGCATAAAAGCAATAAAAAAAATTTAAGATAAATTTAAGATAAATGTGACAAACGGAGCCAAACTCATCGCGTGTCAAGGGACACAAAGTGGAAGAATGAGAAACAAATATTTCACTACAGACGAGTAAAACTTGGTTGGTTTAGACAATATTTAATTTTGTGGAAACGGCCAAATTATTAAGAGCCGGAAGGAATTGTTTAACGTACGTAGATTCCAATACTCTTAAATCAATAACGTTAGCGGAGGATGACAAAACAGAAAAAATATTAATATTAAATAGAGGATTACAATTAGCAGAATGATTACGTATAGTCAGGGGCGTACCCAGAAATTTGCCAAGGGGGGGTCGAACTTGGAACTAATCGTAAAAGTATAATTGAAATAGCGATAAATAATTTTTATGTACGTTCATAATGAGCTTATCGTTCAGTTAGAGATAATTAACTAGCTACTGCTAAGACACATTAGGAATAAAAATATAAAAATTATATTATAAAAAATATAAAAATTATGATAAAAATCTGATTAGTAACATAATATTCAATGCAAACCGCAATTAGGATGCTCAGATTTGTATTAACATAAGAATAAAAAAGTGCTACTTTCGAGATTAAGCATTTCCTCGGACTGTTAAAGAAAATTATTCTCAGGGCCGGATTTAGAGTTTTCGGGATCGTAAGCCATTTTAGATTTTTAGTAGTAGGGGAGGCAAGAGCTAGCGCCGAAGGCGCCGAAATTTGTTCACTTTCATTCTCATCCTGTTGTAACCTAGCAATTTTACTGGGATTAACAGTACTTTGACCATCATCATGCTCTGTAGAACCACTGTCAGTTTAGACATTTTTTCTTTTGAAAAATTTATACTAATCCATCATCTTTAGTCCTGTGACACCCGCAAATAGTACTCTACAAAGTTACAAATAGAAATAGGAATTATTACTAACCATAACATTAAAGTCCATTATAATAAAATAAAAAATCCAAACAAAATCCATACAAAATTTTGTGTGTGCAAAATACAATGTGAAAAATTGTAAATTAAACGAAAACTTTGAAACTAAATTTTGAAATGTGTAAAAAACTGAATACCAAATTTTAAAAATAACAATGTTTCATTTCATTTATTAGTTACATGTTTGAGACCAAGCGGCCTTTACACATGATCACACACACACACACACACACATTCATACACACAAAGTTTTAATCAATACTTAAAATTACCAAAATTTAGAAAGTTCACAAATTAAATATTTAAATGAATGTAAACAAAAATCGGTAAACTGCGGTTGCCAGGTGCCATGAAAAATGACGCAATACTCATGAAACACAAAATCGCTAGAAGCTAGCTAACATTTTTCGATTGGCGCATTAAATTAAATATGTAAAATATTTAATTGAATATGTAAATTAAATACGTAAAAATAATCAAAATAATAATTTATTAGCTCAAAGGGGGGCGATCGCCCCTGTCGCCCTCCCCTTCGGTACCCTCTGCGTATAGCTGACAATTCTGGAATAGACACGGGTCGACCAGTCCTATGAGAGACATCCCTATGCTTATCAACCGTCCGCTTCAATTGTAGGCATGTTTAACCTACTTGGCGAGCATCGCGAGTCGCACGCGAAAACGAGTGAATAACGGAGGATCTCAACGAAATGGGGAGTCTCTCTTTATGGTTAAAAAATATGGAAAGGTTGACATTTATTCAAACTGAAAGATGCAAATTTACGATGAGGAAAATATCTGTTCAGTAAGTTGTTCAAGATACTAATTAATTTAGAAGATCCCAAAAATGGCAACTCGACTAAAGGTATCAACCAGTGATGTAGGTCTCGAGATCGGTCTCGGTCTCGAGACCCAATTTGCAGATCTCGATCTCGATCTCGGTCTCCGCTATTTAGATCTCGGTCTCGATCTCGGTCTCGACAGACGCGGTCTCGGTTTTCTCCCAGAGACCTTTCGAGACCTCTCAAGACCGTAATGAAAAATACATGTTAGTGGCATACTCATGATGGTGGCTTGGTTGAACAGACACAATTCAGAATGTTTATGAAAGTTTGTAAAAGTAAGGGACTCTAGGTATTCACTAATCAGCCACCCCGTTTTGAGTTGCCACGTTTGTCTTGCGGGGGTGTGGGGGTCTGGATTTTTTTAGGTTAGCGCTACAAAAAAATTATCACAGAATTCATTATACCGGTATATTTTTTATCATTAAAATTCATTATAGATCTCTTTGGGCTGAGTGGATGTTGAATTAATGTCATATATATATATATATATATACACAGGGTGGGCCAAAAGTCTGGATCCATAGGAAAATATTTATTTTAATACATAAATTACAACAAATGGTAAATACTTAAAATGAATATCAACTTTAACTCGTAAATGCGTATCCGTGATACTGTACAGTGGTTCGTACTCCAGTATAAACAACAAATTATAACAAATGCTCAAATTGGCGGCCTCTGACATCGAGACACTTAGGGATGGAATTTATGATTTTAATAATTCTTCGAATTGAAGTTCTCGAGATGCGTGTTTCATTTGATAATCTTCTTGTTGACTTTAGTGGACTATTCGTTAAAGTTTCACATACCATTGCAGAGGTATTTTCATCAGTTGCAGTTTTTGGACGACCAGAACGCCGTCGATCATGTACACTTCCGGTTTCTTTGAAACGTTTAAACAACTTGCCAACAGTCGCATGTGTTACTGGATACTTATCAGGATGATTTCTATTGAATTCGGTAGCAACTTCTCTGTGTGTAGCGCCCTGTCTTGCGTACATGAGCACAAGTTCTACCCGGTCTTCTGTTGTTAGATTCGAAGCCATTTCTGGGCTGAAATAAAAAAGTATTTGAGTATTTATACTGGAGTACGAACTACTGTACAGTATCACGGATACGCATTTACGAGTTAAAGTTGATATTCATTTTAAGTATTTACCATTTGTTGTAATTTATGTATTAAAATAAATATTTTCATATGGATCCAGACTTTTGGCCCACCCTGTATATATATATATATATATATATATATATATATATATATATATATATATATATATATATATATTTATTTAGACCTTATGCTAATTGCCATGCCTCTGTTTATAGTACCGATATGTCAATTTATTTTTCATAGAAATGGTGGAAAAATGCTATACAGGAAACTCAAGCACGGAGAATGAGCAGATACAGAGAGAGAGCGCTCATTCTCACAGCAGCGATGACGAAATAAAACAGAGTCAAACCAAAGTTCCGAGACTAATGACAAAATATCAAAGCTTTCGGTCCAAGCAGAAGAACGTTGAAACTGGGAAAATTTTGAACCGCAGGGAACAGTTGCGGCGGTACCTCTTAGAGATCGATGAATCTCATTTTTTAGACAACTGCTCTCCAATAAAGTTTTGGCACCAGAAAAGGGATAAATTCCTATCACTGGCAGATATTGCCATGACTGTTTTAACAGTGCCTGCCTCTAGTGTTCCAATTGAGCGTGTATTTAGCCATGGAGGGATAATAATGAGGCCCCACAGAAGTCGAACTTCAGCAGATCTTCTGAGCATGCTGATATTCCTTAAGTGTAATGAGCACCTATCATCCTATCATGCTTTAAATAAATGCACAAGTAGTGGGTACGTTCATTAAACCTTCTGTAACAGATATAAAAGAAGTAAATAAATAAAAGTATGTATATATATATTCATTTGTTAATTTATAGGCTACACTTTTTGCATTCAACACACTACATCTGAGAAAGTAGTTATTAGTTTATTAATATACTTAACATAGTCTAATTTCCATAGTAGTGTAAAACAAATTGAAAGGGCATGAGCTTGGTCTCGATCTCGGTCTCGAATTTTAAGGGTCTCGATCTCGGAAGGTAGATCTCGATCTCGGTCTCGATCTTGGTCTCACAGGATCAGGTCTCGGTCTCGGTCTCAGTCTCGGACTTGGTGGTCTCGACTACATCACTGGTATCAATATTATCTCGAAACAAATTACCAGATATAATATTACGAGTCTCATTAACTGGCATATTAATGAAAAGATATTCTACATCAAAATTAGTAATGTAATAAACAGTATTATTAATAGATTTGATAAAATCGACAAACATAATGGGGTTATGGGATCAAATAATTAATAGGAACTAGAAATTTAGCCAAATTAAAACTAGGAGCACCAACGGCAGACAATATGGATCGGAGAGGAAGCCCCCACTTCGCGTGTTTTTGGGGGACCATATAAAATGCCAGGAGCAGTACCAGAAGAACATAATTTTTTAAAATTTTTTGAGTGATATTTATCAACCAATGCAATTGTTATCCGCCGTCCCAAAGCTTAGGGTTTATGTAAGTGCCATTTTTGGGATCTTCTAAATTAATTAGTATGTTGTACAATTTACTGAATAGATCTTTTCCTCATCGTAAATTTGCATCTCTCAGTTTGAATAATGTCAACCTTTTCACATTTTTTAACCATAAAGAGAGACTCCCCATTTCTTTGAGATCCTCCGTTATTCACTCGTTTTTGCGTGTGAGTCGCGATGCTCGCCACGTAGGTTAAACATGCCTACAATTGAAGCGGACGGTTGATAAGCATAGGGGGTGTCTCTCATAGGACTGGTCGACCCGTGTCTAATCCAAAATTGTCAGCTATACGTTTAAATTTATTTTTTATTGCTTTTATGCATTTGTTTACAATACTCGTTTTACATTTGCTGATGAGGAATTTAGCCAGACTCGAAACGTCCTATTGGAGTAAATGTTTTATACAATCATCTTCATCTTCTTGTATATACACACACCTTTGGTTACCTTTGGTTAGCTTCCGCCCGAATTGTTCATTCTGGCAAAGGTCAAGCTTTTCACTCCACCTTAGACCTACAGTTTAACGTGGAATCCGAACCACGCCCCATCAGCAGCCGAGCGCCTTAACCACTAGGCCACCTAGGGTACCCATTTATCTACCACCCACTTTCTTTATTGTGTGGAAGGATGAACAGCTGGGTTTTGCTGCGCGCCGGCTGCCGTCGGGTCTCGAACTCGGGGCCGATGGATTCGTAGTCAGCGACGCTAACCACTACACCACCGAGGCGCATGTGTGTGTGTGTGTGTGTGTTTGTGTTCCTGTTACGCCTATCCCCATCATTATTTTTATTATTATTATGAAGGACCTCCTGTGTTGATATATGTTTTGCATAATAGTTATTTTAATGATAATGATAATAAAATTTACTATTACATTATCATCAACATTATGATTATGATTATGATTGCAATTATCATTATATACATATCTGTTAAACATAAATGGTAGAATGCTAAAATTAAAAGTAGCTTAGCGTTAAAAAGGAACACGTATTTTAAACTTAAAGAAACAAATAATTTGTCCGATGAAAATGCTTACAAGCTATTGAGAAGGTGAAGCAAAAACTTATTAGAAAAAGTAAGCGCAACTATGATCTATATAGGTATAGTGAACCAAATTAAATCGAATCCATCGAAGGGATTCTATAATTATGTTAGGAATAAAAAAGTAGCTTCGCGGACTATTATTGGTCCACTCATAGGCGAAAACAACGAACCAATTTACGATGACTTACGAATGAAGGAAGGTTTAAATAAATTCTTCTCTTCTCTCTTCACTAACCAAAATATGAACAACATTCCCGTTCCCGTAATCATGCTCAGTTAAAGCTTCACGATTTTACCATTAGTGAACGCGAAGCGCTTTCAGCCTTTCATCTATAGGTAAAATTAATTTAAAACTCTCGGTCCAGATAAGCTCTACCCGAGGGTACTTAAAGGAGTGAACTGCGTAATAGTCTCTCCTCTTACATATATATTTAATAAATCGTTAATTTGGAGAAGTTCCGTTCAATTGGAAACTCGCAAACATTACGCCAATATTTGTAAAAGGAAACAAATCACTCCCGGGAAATTATCGTCCCATCAGCCTGACTTCAGTAGTTGGTGAGCTTATGGAGACGATCGTTCGGGACAAAATAGTTAATCACTTGGAAATTAATACATTAATCAAAGATTCTCAACACGGCTTTCGACGTAATCGTTCTTGTTTTACGAATTTGCTCGATTTCTTTAATGATATTGTAAACACACATATGACGGGAGTAAAACAGTAGATATTATATACTGCGATTTTCAAGAAGCATTTGATAAAGTGTCACATAGAAGATTATTAGCTAAACTTCATTCTCACGGAATTGGTGGTAATGTTCTCAAATGGATCGAAAATTGGCTTAGTGGATGTAAACAAAGAGTGGTCATTAATGGCAAAGCGTCTAACTGGAAAAGTGTAACTAGCGGCGTGCCTCAAGGATCAGTTCTGGGGCCAGTTCCTTTTATTATTTATATCAATGACATCGACTTTGGAATTAAGAGTATAATTTTAAAATCTGCGGATGATACCAAACTAGGGGGACGAACAAAATCACCAGCAGAACGTTTGCAGATTCAAGAAGATAATAAATTACTCGATTGGGTGGAAATTTGACAAATGAACTTTGATATAGATAAGCGTAAAACGTTGCATATCGGTAGAAACAACGTTAAAGAAAAGTATTTTATGCGCGACAAGACACTAACAAATATTACAGAAGAGAAAGATTTAGGTTGCCGACACACTTAAACCGAGTAAGCGCTGCATCGAGGTGGTCAGAAGCAAATAGAATCTTCGGATTTATTGGTACATCGTTCGAGTTTAAGTCGGAGGAAACAATGCTAACATTATATAATTCCTTAGTACGCCCCCACCTGAAATACCGCGTCCAATTCTGGTCCCCGTATTTACGACAGGACATAGACAGAATGGAGAGAGTGCAGCGACGAGCTACTAAGATGATCCCTAGATTAAGAAACAAATACACTGACGTTTAGAAAAGCTAAATTTATTCTCACTCGTAAAAAGGCGAATTCGAGGAGAGTTAATCCAGGTGGTGTTTAAAATGCTTAAAGGTTTTGATGATAAAATCGACGCCAAAAATATTTCACCTTCCGGAGTGCAGACAGAACTCGCGGTAATTCGATCGAATCTTTTAAAAAGAAACTAGATGCTTATCTCGCCTTAAATCCCCAGTTGGAGGTATTTGTTAGCGCGTAGAAATAATGTAGAATTTTCACTCGGATTCCTTCCTCCGTATTTTAAAATTTTCCCTTTTTCTTTAAATTTCTTTCCTAACTCTCAATCTCTTTTCTCCGCTTTGCTTTGAAACTTTCACTTTTCTTTCAATTTTCTTACTTCTTTTTATCCTTCCTTCTTAAACAGACAGCCTCGTAGGGACCAGCCCATCCGTTGCTGTTTGGTGTCCTTTGTAAAATATATTAGAGAACCAAGTAAACCATTCATTGAATCTAAGGCAATGATAACTATTACTTCAAAATTGACTTTCACACTTGAAACCTCAAGAAGATTCGTCTGATACGAAGGAATTCATATTTGGAATAATCGATCGATAGACCTAAATTTAAAAGCGAATTCTCAAAAAAATTTCTTTTTCAATCAAAAAATAAAAATTTTGCCCAATTTTTTTATACTCGTATTTACCAGTAAAGCCTAAAGCTTTAAGGGCCAAATTAAATAAAATAAATAGTCGAGCTTCACAATTATTCATGTCAATGTAAATTGAAATTTTTTATTTATTTTATTATTATTAATAAAGGTTATTCTATCTATCTATCTATCTATCTACTTCCTCTTTTCCTATATCTTTCCCTATTCTGGACGCTATTCTATTTATTCCATTAATTTCTCTTAAAATATTTAATAAAACATAATTTTAATTGTAAATTACTGTTTCCTTTAACCTAAAAAATACCTCGAAAATTAAATTTAGGAAATAAAACAATTATTTATTTACTTTAAGTTCGAATCAATATAAAAAAAAATGTATTTAGAATATCAAATTATTTGTTGAAAAATGAATCCCAGTTACTGTAATGTATGTTTGTATGTACGTAAGTAATTGTATGTATGTACAGGTTCCAATTGTCCGGACCTGCAGCTGAATGTGGTTTCATTTGTCCTATAGCTCTCGTTACATCTTCTGGGGTAAAATCAAAGTCTGTTATACACTCTCCTTGTAATTTCTCTTCAAAGAATGCAACTACGTCAGGTATCGCTTTTGCAATTTCTCTTCAAAGAATGCAACTACGTCAGGTATCGCTTTTGCAATTTCTCTTCAAAGAATGCAACTACGTCAGGTATCGCTTTTGCAATTTCTCTTCAAAGAATGCAACTACGTCAGGTATCGCTTTTGCAATTTCTCTTCAAGAATGCAACTACGTCAGGTATCGCTTACGAGTGAATAATGATAGGGTTTTGCTCTTAAAATTTTATTACTATCACCAAAAAGAATAAAATAATCAAACTATTATACCAATTAGTAATTTCTTTTGGGCGTTTTTTTAGAAATGTTATGTTTTTAGGCGACCTTCTCTCCGAAACTGTACGTTTGTATTGCCGTAATTGTACTTATCATACAGGGTGTCCACTGTCCATAAATTACCTTTACAAATTAAATTTAAAATGAATTTATAAAGATAATTTTATGAACACCCTGTATATTCTCCGTACTTATCCTTTGAATAGTTAAAAATCTGACTTTGAATTATTAAATATTAAATATATTTAACAGAAATTTGTGATAAAATTTTGAAAGGAAAAAAAAATTCTTAAAAGACTCGTCTGTCTCTTATTTCAAAGAATTGAAAAAAGGGAACATTTTTTGGAAAGTAAAGATAAAAATTCTTTCTGAATGTAAGATTTCCTTGAATTTATTATATTATTATTATTATTATTATTATTATTATTATTATTAAAAGAAATTTACTCCAAAGAAGAGCACGCCTGGTTAAGCCCGGGTATATCTTTTTCTCCCATTGCTTTCCCTTTCGCGCTTGCTCTTGTCATTCTTGTGGCAGCTACATAGGACACACACACACACACAAATACTGTATATATATATATATATATATATATATATATATATAATATATATATATACTATATATACATACCTTATGTTATTTCGTGCGTTGGTCTCTCTTCACACGGAGGTCAAGCTGGTGGCCCTGCCTCTAGGTCTGGCTTGGTGGAGGAGCGAGTTGCTTTCTTGCGCTCTCCACCGTACATAGCCAAGTACACCCGGCTCATCTGGTATCGTCCTGAGTCAGGTATCTAGTCTTCTCTTGAAGACTTCAACTTTGATCCCTGTAACGTTTCTGAGGTTCTTTGGAAGCTGGTTAAAATGTCTTGGCCCTCTGACAACCAAGCTATTTTCCTCAGTGTTGAGGAGGTCCCTTGTCGGCCTTTAATTTGGGAACACTACACATTCTGCCTCTCCTATTTTCCAGTGTTGTTTGAATGGTAATTAGGTTTAGTTTTAGGTTTGGTACCGTTTTTCGATCATTTTCCATATGTAGATTATGTTGTACCTCTCTCTTCTTCTTTCCAGGGAGTACAGATTTAGTTTACGTAGTCTTTCCCAATAGTTGAGTTCTTTGCAGCCATCAATTTTGGCTGTGAAATATCTTTGAGTTTCTTCTAGTTTATTAGTTTCTTCTTTTTTATATGGGGACGTCAAAAGTGAGCAGTATTCAAGTTTTTGTATAATCAGTGTTTTCAACAGGGAAATCATTACTGTCCTGTCCCTTCTCTTGAACGTTCTTAGTACCTGTCCCGCGACTCTTTTTGCTTTATTTATAGCTATCTGATTTTGTGTTTCGAATTTCGCATCATCTGTCATTATTACTCCCAGATCGATCGCTTTCGTGCTTTTCTGAATTTCCTGTCTATCTGGAGCATAATATGCAGTCTAAGTTCCTCTTTTCTACCATATCCTAAGAGCTGAAATTTCTCGGTGTTAAATAACATGTTGTTTTCTGAACATTTGTATATTTTGTTGTGTCCCTCTCCAAGGGCTCCACTTCATTTACATCGCTGATTTTTCTGCTGATCTTTGTATCGTCTGCAAAGGATGTTACTATGCTGTTGCTGTTTACTCCGCTATCTATGTCTGATAGCATGATAATCAACAGGAGTGGGGCCAGTACTGTCCCTTGTAGTACTGAGCTGCATACTTCCGATTCTGATGATGATATACCTTGGATTTTGACGACCTGCAGACGTTCTCTAAGGAAGTTATAGATCCATTTTCCCACTTTGCCTGTTATTCCCATATATTTAATTTTATGTGCTATTATACCATGATCACATTCGTCTGAAACTTTAACAAAATCAGTGTATATGACATCGCAGTTGTCATTGCCTTCCAGTGCATCTAGGATATTGTTGTAGTGTTCTATTAGTTGTGATAGGCATGATCTACCTGATCGGAATCCATGCTGATTTTTGTTGAATCTTTCCCGTGTCTCCAGGAAATCATACATTTTCTCTCTAACTATTCTCTCAATACTTTGGTGAGGTGGGACGTCAATGGCACTAGTCTATAGTTCTTTGCTTGAGATCTATCCCCTCCTTTATATATAGGGACAATGTTTGCTTTTTTCAAGCTGCTCGGCATTTCCCCAGTGTCAAGGGATCTTCTCCATATCCAGTATAAAGGTGTAGCTATTTCATTTTTACAGTTTTTAATCAATAATGCGTTCCAATTGTCCGGACCTGCAGCTGAATGTGGTTTCATTTGTCCTATAGCTCTCGTTACATCTTCTCGGGTAAATCAAAGTCTGTTATATATTCTCCTTGCAAATTCTCTTCAAAGAATGCAACTATGTCAGGTATCGCTTTGTCACTCTTTGGGGTACTGAAACTGATTCATATTGGGATCTCAATGTTTCAGATATTTCTTTTGTTTTATATATATATATATATATATATATATTATATATATTAGTGATGGATCGAGTGGTCGGTTTTTTCACAACCGCGGTTGCGGTTGTGTTTGCGGTTGTCGAATTTTTTCCAACCGCGGTTGCGGTTGCGGTTATCATATACTAGGAAAAATGCGTAATTATTAACTGGATTTAGCCACTATAGTGCGATTTAGCCACACTTGGTACATAATATATACTAAATAGTATTTATTTAGTAAATACCTTATGTTGAACACAAGTTTTGCAATACACCGCTACCGCTATTTGTGTGTTGCAAAACTTGTGTTCAACATAAGGTATTTACTAAATACTATTTAAATGAAGTATATTCTAAACTTATATAGCTATTATGAAAGAATAGGTCAAATTAATTAAAACCATATTTTGCACTAAGTGTGTTACCAGGATGAGGGACGAGGACCCATCGCACTGTTCATCCCACCTACCACTTTCCCCAGCCTCCACCCATTGGAAAGTTATGGATTATTATTCATTTGAAAAACTGATGTCAAACTTAATGACAGGCAGTGTGAATTTCAAGAATAATATTTTTGCTGCATTTTCACCTTACAACCGCAACCGCACTTATGGAACGGCGGTTGCGGTTACGGTTGCGGTTGTGAATTTTTGTGAGGTTGTAGTGCGGTTGCGGTTGCGGTTATTCGATCCATCACTAATATATATATATATATATATATATATATTCACGATGAGGATGTGACTCTTTGGTAATTCCAAGCCCTCAAAATATTTTAACGTTCTTAATGTTTTATCCTGAAATAGTAATTTTTTAACCGTTGTAATAATTTATTATCTACAAATCTGTTAATTTTAATTCTAATCTTTTTGTTTTTCATTCTTATTTTTGTTTTAAATTCATTGTTAGTTTTGCTGATGATGACCCCTGCAGTGGGTTGAAACGTCCGTGTTCGGGACCTTCCGCCTTTATCTTCCTCATGAGGACCAGATTCCCCAGGAACGATTCAGTTACCATATATATATATATATATATATATATATATATATATATATATATATATATATATATATATATATATTATAAGAGTCAGTAAATAGTAAGAGGTCTATTGAATAAATAAATGCGAAACAGAGAAAGGAACAAGATTTTAAATATATTAATTAAATTAACTGGTCATTATTTATTGACTTTTATAATCAAATAGAATTGTTTTTAAAAAACAAAGGTGTCTATTTATTTTGTCAACCCTCCCCCTCCTCTCTCTCTCGCGCGCTCTCTTTTATATATATATATATATATTAATAATATGTATACAACAGTTTGCTTTCTACGAAATCACACGACCAACAAACAACTCAACAACTGCTATATTAGAAGAACTTTATAGCAATCTGAACGACGGAAGAACATCAATAATAATTCACTGGGGAACAAATTTCAACTTTTTTCTATTGAATTAGATTTGACAGTTAGTTCTAGGTAATTTGGGTGCGCTGAGCACGAATTTTTACTCGGTTTTGCTCTATCAGGTCCTGATTTTGCTCAACACCCCTCCTCTTTCGTCGTATTCATAAAAAGGTTTTTTCTCAATACTCGCTAAGTCTTTTTGCAGTTACACATTATGCAACTAGGTTTTTATCTAGGTATTTGTACCTATTGTTATGGTATTGTTGTATTATGTATATTTTTATATGTAACACCCTAAAAATATTTTTAATTTTGTCATTTTTAACCCATTTTAATATTAGTAAATTAAGCTAAAAATATCATAGAATTCTAAAATTTTCTCGAGCGTTCCTGTTCTCTGTAGAGTATTCTAGAGGGGACAACTAAAATATATAAAAGCGACTCATTTCCAGAGTTAATCAGTCAATTCAATCAGTCAGTCAGTCAGTCAGTTGAGTTAGTTAATTAAGTTTGGGCATTAGCATAATTTTGAATTGGCATATGATTTAGTGAGTAATTTTGTCATCGTGATTTAATATAGTTGATTTAATTAGACGTAATTTATATTGTACCTACTCATCCGTGTTTCTAGTTTAATTTCATAGATTGTAAGTACCTATTTCATAATAAGTACCTATTTAAACTAATTTTTGTGTTTATATTTCAGATTTTCTTAAATTTATATGAATTAAGGGCTTTAAATACCTTTACAAATTGGCAGAACAATCAAGCAATATGTCATCAAGCACTAGAAAGTTCAAATACAAAAACAACCCTGATTCCTTCTGTTATATATGTGGAAATTTTACACTTCCACATCAACGAGCAAATATAACTGACTTCGTAAAAAGAGCTTACTTAGCTTATTTTGGCATAAAACTGGGGGACCAAGATAAATCGTGGGCTCCACATAAAGCCTGCACTATATGCATTGAAAGACTGCGACATTGGACGAAGGGTTCGGATTCAAAAATACATTTTGGAGTTCCGATGGTAAGTTTATGATTTCATAAAACTGCGTAATTTAATCACTAGTATACTGTAACTTGCCTAAATGTAATTGTAACTTAGGTACATAAACAAAAATTTACAGAAAATGTTTATAAGAATCTCAAATATTGCATAAGGTTGAAACACATAGAAATGTTAAATGTTTGGGTGATAACTTTTGATAAAATTCATAAAACAAGTCTCTCGTCGCTTTTGTTAACGCTTTACAATTTTTTTCCATATCAGGTGTGGCGAGAGCCTACTAACCACGAGACTGATTGCTACCTTTGCTTTGTCAAGACTTCGGGCTTCACTAAGAAAAATAAACATTGTATCGAGTACCCAAATTTCGACACCGCGATACGACCTATGCTACATTCAAATGAGATCCCCATTCCAAAATTTAAGGGTCTACCAACTCAAGAATTAGTTGAAGATGTTCCTGAAAATATTGTTATGCACTTTGAGGAGTCAGACACCAATTTTGACCCCAGCGTATTTGAAAGTCAAAACGATCCGCAAAAGTTTAACCAGGCCGAGTTGAATGATCTTGTAAGGGATCTAAATTTGCCAAAAAAGGCTGCGGAAATTTTAGCTTCAAGACTTAAAGAGAAAAACTTGCTTACTTCAAACACATACATTTCATTTTACAGAAAAAGAGAAGAAGAACTTGTTAAATATTTTAGAACAGAGGATAGTTTAGTATATTGCTGCGACATAGTTGGTTTGTTAAAGAAGATGGGGGTTGAGTCTTACGATGCAAATGATTGGCGCTTGTTTTTAGACAGTTCGAAAAGAAGTCTTAAGCGTGTGTTGTTGCATAATGGCAATCTATACGGCTCGATACCGATTGGGCACTCAACAAAATTAAAAGAAAAGTATGAACATATAGAAAAGGTTTTAAATCTTATCAAATATAGGGAGCACGAGTGGATCATATGTGTTGACTTAAAAATGGTTAATTTTCTGCTAGGACAACAAGGAGGGTATACTAAATATCCCTGCTTCCTTTGCTTATGGGACAGCAGAGCCAAGGAAGAACATTATTTCAAACAAATCTGGCCAGCACGAACATCACTTACTGTCGGAGAAAAAAACGTAATTAATCCACCCTTAGTGAGCAGAGATAAAATCATATTTCCTCCTCTGCATATAAAACTAGGCCTCATTAAACAATATGTAAAAGCTTTAGATACGAACGGCGAGTGTTTCAAATACATAACTTCAAAATTTCCAAGTTTAAGTTATGAAAAAATCAAGGCGGGAATTTTCGACGGTCCACAAATAAGAACAATGATTAAAGACAGCAATTTTCCTAATGTCATGAATGAACGCGAAAAAAATGGCTGGTTCTCATTCGTGGACTTGATAGAAAACTTTTTAGGCAATTATAGGGCAGATAACTACGAAGAAATCGTAAAAAAACTTTTAAGGGACTACAAAGAGTTAGGTTGCAATATGAGCATAAAAATGCATTTTTTGAATAGCCATCTTGACCAATTTCCAAGTAATTTAGGTGATGTAAGTGACGAACAAGGGGAGAGATTCCACCAAGATATCAAAATTATGGAGGAACGGTACCAAGGCCGCTGGGATTCCCACATGATGGCTGATTACTGCTGGTGCTTGAAAAGAGACCTGCCATCAACAAGCAAATACGCTAGAAAGTCTTACAAAAGAAAATTTTTGCCACAGTGAAAGCTTCATATCTGTTTGTTTTTTTATTTTAAGTCATTTCTATCGTTATAATGTAATTTTACTGTAGTTTGAACTGCTTGTATTCATGAAACTTGAAAAAAAAATTTAACACACTTAATTTTTTAGTCCTAATTTGAAAAATCTGGAAAATGGCACATAGGCTGTCGACAAGAATCAGGACCTGATAGAGCCAAACCGAGTTGAAATTCGTATTCAGCGCACCCAAATTACCTAGAATCAAGTGTCAGATATCATTCAATAAAATACGTGTTGCCAGTGTAATTAATCATCCTACTTTACGTAGCTGAAGTTTTTGACACCTCACCTTATGACACGCTTAAAAAACTCGAACATCACGGCTTCGGGGGGACTTCCCTCAAGAAGGTTCCGCGCATAATTGATAACGGGACACAGTTTATAGCGCGGGACCTCCTTACGTCACAAACAATATTATGGACGCGTAAAACCGTCACGCGGGAATAGTATATAGTAATAGTAAAGTATAAAACGGACGAGGCTCTCCGCTCCTCCTCCAGCCGCTGTTGAGAGAAAATAGTGGTGAAAGAATATATATAGAAAAGTAGGAAAAAGTATAATGAAAAGAATAGCTTCAGAGTTCATTCGCACCACGCGTACACTTATCTCGTGTACTCAGTTACGCATTAGAAGACTGGAAATTACGGGATAGAATGAATACTAAACTACTAATGTACTTTTTGTACAAGAAGTCATCATTTCGTCGTTGCATCATTTATCCGTAGCCTGCCAGAACCATCGTAGCGAAGATTTACTATATATTACGTCCGATTACCCAGATAATACTACGCATTTCTATAAAACACTTATCTAGTCTATTAACGAGGTAGGTGAGTATGTGAGCGTGTTTTCCGTAATTAGATGTCTGTCATGCGTATGTGTCTGCTAATTTTAAATGTCGCGAGTATTCAACTTGGGTCTCCCGCCGTGAAAAGTGTTTATGCGGTAAGTGATATATTGAGTTACTCATACTTCGCGGTGTTGTGCCACCGCAAGATCAGAGAAAATCTCTTTCTTCGAGGAATATCAGTGGAGGGTCCCTTTATCTATCCCCGTGTACTTGTCCCTTATGAAGTATGAAAGTGTTTTGTGGGTGATCACCTGTTGTTACTACAGCGAATTCAAGAATCTCCCACTTAGAGGTGTTTATGACGCACTTAATGAAAACTGAGTTGCTCGATGGTTCATCATGCTATGATATATATATATATATAATATATATATATATATATATACACCTTTTGGTTAGCTTCCGCCCGAATTGTTCATTCTGACGAAGGTCAAGCTTTTCACTCCACCTTAGACCTACAGTTTAACGTAGAATCCGAACCCGCCCCATCAGCAGCCTAGCGTCTTAACCACTAGGCCACCTAGGGTACCCATTTATCTACCAACCACTTTCTTTATTTTGTGGAAGGATGAACAGCTGGGTTTTGCTGCGCGCCGGCTGCCGTCGGATCTCGAACCCGGGGCCGATGGATTTGTAGTCAGCGACGCTAACCACTACACCACCGAGGCGCATATATATATATATATGTATATATATATATATATATATATATATATATAACCTTCGGTTACCTTTGGTTTACTTCCACCCGAATTGTTCATTCTGACGAAGGTCAAGCTTTTCACTCCATCTTAGACCTACAGTTTAACGTGGAATCCGAACCACGCCCCACCAGCAGCCCAGCGTCTAGGCCACCCAGGGTACCCATTTATCTACCAACCACTTTTTTTTTATTGTGTGGAAGGATGAACAGCTGGGTTTTGCTGCGCGCCGGCTGCCATCACCAGGAATCGATCCCGGGACCATAGATTCGTAGTCAGCGAAGCTAACCACTACACCATGATAGTGGTGTGTGTGTGTGTGTGTGCGTGCGTGTTAGGGATGTGTATGTACTATGTATATATATTTCTTGTTGCACCTGATGTGTGTCCCCAACATGTACAAATAGGTTGTCGGAGAAGTGGGGTGTAATTCAAAAAATAACCTATTTTAGTGGTTAGTATCGCTGACTACGAATCTACCAGTCCCGGGTCCAATTCCTGGCGATGGCAGGCAGCGCTCAGCTCAACCTTCCATACAAAAAGAAAAATGATTGGTAGATAAATGGGTACCCTGGACAGCCTAGTGGTTAGAACGGTGGGTTGCTGATCGGGAGATCGGGAGATCGAGTCCGTGCGAGGACTTTCTAATTTCTGACTACTCGTGGTGGGTTATGGTTCGGGTTTCACGGAAGTGGTAGGTCTAATGTTGGGCAAGAAGCTTGACCTTCGTCAGAATAAATAATTCGGGCGAAGCAAAACAAATACATAATTATAATTTCTTGATTAAAATAGGTTATTTTTCGAATTACACCCAACTTCTGGGACAACCTGTACATTACTATATTACCTGTAAAACGGGGTGACTTCGGACACGGGGTGACTTCAGACAAAATCCGAGTAAAAAGTTTTACTATTAAATAGCTCCTAAATGAAATAATAAGAATAAGAAATAGGAGGGAAATGTTTTGATGCAAATAGAGTTTTGTTTACTTATTTCATTTAAGAGATATTTAATAGCAAAACTTTTTACTCAAATTTTGTCCGAAGTCACCCATTATCATACTATGTTATATATATGTTTACAAATGCATTAACTCTCGCACTGTGTGTATATATATATATATATATATATATATATATATATATAGTTACGATAGAAGTGTTCTTCGGGAACCTTATCCTCATTAGGAATATGAAAACAAGAGATACGACTCTCAACATTTATTGGCCAAACGTTTCGGTCCACTCAGGGGCCATCTTCAGTGACTAAATAGAAGCATCTAAAAAATAATCATAATTCAGAGACCCATGACCACCCGTGCCCCCAGGACTCCTTTGCGATTTTGTCGTCTGCTTCTAATTCACTTGATCTTAAAATTTTAGAATCCCTTTTTATCAAAAAATTAAATCCAGAACTAAACGATAGCCTTTCCTCGATAAAATTACATACTTCCTAACCAACCAACACCTTTTTTACGCAACTAACGCACTAACTTAAGTTGTTTTTTCATTTCTCTCCACTTGTCATTTGTAACTTTTACCATCCAGGTTAGTCCTTTTTAGAAATTTTTTTAAATTTTAAATTTAACATTTTTAAACTTTTAATTTTTGAAATTTTAGTTTGTTTTATTTTTACTTTTTTGTTTTATAATCCAGATAGTTTTTTTTTTAACAACTTTATAACTTTTTTTTTGGTATTAGATTTTATTATTGTACAGTTTGACTTTTGTATTTACTTTAGTTTTATGATTATTTTTTAGATGCTTCTATTTAGTCACTGAAGATGGCCCCTGAGTGGACCGGAACGTTTGGCCAATAAATGTTGAGAGTCGTATCTCTTGTTTTCATATTCCTATTGATTATATATATATATATATATATATATATATATATACACAGGGTGAGTCAAAAGTCTCCATACATAGGCAAACTGGTCACTTTATTATGCAATCACTTGTAAGTCACAAAATATGCTCTATGTGGGCACCATTACACTGAATGCACATATGGATGCGTTCCTCCCAGTCATCTCAGCACATCACCTGCAAAAAAATAAAAAATAAATAATAATTTATTTATCATGACCATTTCGCCTCTGTATGGAGACTTTTGACTCACCCTGTATATATATATTATATATATATATATATATATATTATATATATAAATTGAACTGATAATTTTGCATATATATATATATATATATATATATATATATATATATATACACAAAATTAACTCGAACCCATGACTTTTTGAGTAGAAGTCGCGATCGCTAACAACTATGATACATGGTACGACAAAGTTAAAGTTAGTAGAACTTAAAGCATATTTCAACACCTGAGGGAACGCATGACGTTTTAGCGACCAGAGGTGTTGGTAGCAAAAGCATTGTGTTCCAATGGGTGTTGAAATATGTGCCGGGTTGTATTAGCTTTTAGTGGTTAGCGCCTGCGACTTCTTGTCAAGTGTTCTTGCATTCGAATCCTGGTGAGGTTAATAATGTTGCATTATGTAAATCGTTAGTGATCATGCATGGTATTCCATATATATATTCCCGACGTACGTAAATTATCCCAAATTATCCCTCCCTGGATATGGTCATATTCCTCCTCCTTCACTAAACCTAAATTAAATCTTAGCTACCCGAAGACAATTTTCAACATCTGGACCTCGTAACCTTATATATATATATATATATATATATATATATATACACACACACAACTTTCGTTTTTCACCTAAAACCTTACAACCAACGAAATTTCATCAATGGAAAACCTAATACTCAGTCATAGGTATCTTAAAGACATGTTCAGGCCTTCATAAACTTATTTTAAAGGACTGTATAAACACACACTCTCTCTCTCTCCCTCTCTCTCTCTCTCTCCCGCGCGCGCGCACACACACACACACACACACACAGTCTACATACAGGTTTTTACTCTGTTTTAGAACAGGTGGTATATATGCATACTGAAGCTTCAACAAAAATTTAATTAAGGGATAAAAAATTGACTTATTAGAAGCACAAGCTTTCAGCCTCGTCTAAGGTCATCATGAGGTGCGAGTGATGATGACCTTAGAATAGGCCTAAGGCTTGTGCTTTCAATAAATTAATTTCTTAACGTGTGATTTTATTTCCTTAATTCAACTTCTCGTAATTCACAATATTCATTTGACGTTAATTTTAATTATATTAAGTAGAAACTTTCTAATTAATTTCCTATAAATTTCTCAAAATTTGAACTTTGGTTGGTTCATCTATTTAAGAAGAACGCATACACGATATGAACTCCAATTCTGCTTTTGAACTCAACCGCGAAAGAAAATAAATGAAATATACCTATCAATTATTGTCCACTTTTCTTTACACTTGGCGCACAACTACTCGACCTTCAGTGTTTTCTCCAGAGAGTGTTTACTAATCTGGCCAAATCTAAAATTACTATAAAGTGTATGGAAGAGGTGATTCAGTGTTGCAATTCTGAAAAAAAAAAAGTTAATGGGAGGCCAACGAAAGAGATAACTAAGAGATAACTAACAGAAGATTAACAAGAGAGATGATTGCCAGAAGCTAGAAGATTATAAGAGAAGATCCGCCAGATGTAATTTCATTCTTCTTCATCTCTCGTTTGATGGCGACTCAATGATTGTAAGGGCCTAAAATGGGGTCATGGGGCGGAAGACAGATCAGTCATTCGGACAACGAACCAACCAATTATGTTCACTTGTCCATCATCTTTCAAAAAGGTCGAAGTTCTCAAAATGCCCCGAGCGAATATCTGGAAAATTTCAAATTGAATGGAAGTACATACTATAATTTCATCTCTCCAAAAACTAAATTAGGAAGGGAAGGAATCCCGAAAGACGAAATATGAAGAAATGAAAAATGAATTCTTAAAAATAATAGTTTTGTTGTTATTTCATAATTTAACGGTACTTCCATGCAGCTCTGGCCAAATTACATTGTTACCACCGAATTCTCGTTAAAAGAGAGAGAGAGAGAGAGAGAGAGAGAGAGAGAGAGAGAGAGAGAGAGAGACTCGCAGGAATAAAATTAACACACATGATAAGTAAAGACACGCAATCAGTGCCTTGTAGCCTTTCAACGTGCTTCATGAAAGGCTTGAACACATTGTGTCGTCGATACAATGAGATCTGGGATGACGTTATGCATGGGCGGATCTACGGGGGTGGGGAGGGGTCGGCGGGGTCCGGACCCCGCCTCAATATCTTAAGGTGCCCTTTTTTCAGCCGTTACAAATAAAAGACTACCTACAGGGGCGGATCCAGGAATTTAAGCAGAGGGGGGTCCAGTCTTGGTGAGGCTCGTTACTGATATGTCCTCGGCCTTGGGCCGAGGACGCGCGAGCGAAGCGAGCGCCAGGGGGGGGGCCCGAGGGGGGGTATCCCCCCTCGGTAGGAAATTTTCATATTTGAAGATAGCTTTAGATGGATTTGAAGTAAGTATATTCCCGTTATCAAAATCCTGCTTGTTCACACACCCAGGCCAGGTCTGAAATGTCTCAGGATCGGACATAAACTTTTTTTCTTTATTCTTTTTAAGGAAATTAATTTTGTGGCAACCGGGATACATGTACCTTAAGCCATTTTAAGTCTTCAGGTCTTATTTTTCATATATAGGAGCAAACAAACGCAATCGAAAAATCGTTGGTCACCGTGAGCAGGGGGGGGGGGGTCCGGACCCCCTCGACCCCCCCCCTGGATCCGCGCCTGAGGTAGGTATGTTTACTGATAAGCCATTAATATTCTGGTCCGTTTGGTCAGACGTGCTCTGTGGAGGGTGCAGCATATCACTTACGGTAGAATCTTCATCTAATACTGTTAGTTATTAATTTAACTTGCAAGACATTTGAAATTGTGATTTTCATCTAATATACTATTTCAGAAATGAAGCCTTATATATAGGCCTATATATGTAACAGTTTTTTTGCGCACACCTACAGGTCGCTACAATTGGTGTAGAACAATGCGGTTTTCACCATTCGATGCGTCTTTTTATTGTGCAGTGCCCATGCTAAAAAAAAAATTCCCGAACATAAATCCTGCCCCCCCTTTTAGGGGTACAGTTCTTCTCATTTCTTCATTTTTAATCATAATTTTGGCACAAAATGGGGGAGGGGTGGGGTAATGGGGGTGGGTGGGTTAATGGGGAAACTCAGAAAATAGATGCGATATATATATATATGTAACCAAAAAAAATTAAAGTAAATCCTTTGCAAGGTGCCAGCCCCCTTCCCCCCTTGGGGGTAATGGGGGAAGGGTGGGGGTAATGGGGGAAGGGTGGGGGTAAATGGGGGAGAGGGGTGGGGGATGGGGTATTGGGGAGAGGGTGGGGTAATGGGGGAGGGGGTGGGGTTAATGGGGAAACTCAGAAAAAAAATTGGTGGGGTAAATGGGGGAGGGGGTATTGGGGGAGAGAGATGGGGTAATGGGGGAGGGGTGGGGTTAATGGGGAAACTCAGAAAAAAAAATTATAACCAACATCGATTCCGGTCAGGAAGATCATGCTTATCACAACTAATGGAACACTATAACAATATTATTGATGCACTCGAAACAATGAAAACTATGATTTGGCGGGCCGCAGAGCCCCCAATTACTGTTGGTTCAGTTATTTGGTCAATAAAACTATAGAAATGAACGCAGTCATGAAAATCTTAGGCTTCAAATCCGAGCTCATTGTATTAAGATTTGTGAAGCTTTAGATTTTCATGGCTGCGTTCTTTTCTGTAGTTTTATCCAAAAAAAAATTTAAGTAAATCCTTTGCAAGGTGCCAGCCCCCTTCCCCCCTTGGGGATAATGGGGGAAGGGTGGGGGTAAATGGGGGAGATGGGTGGGGGAGAGGGGGGGGTAATGGGGGAGGGGGTGGGGTTAATGGGGGAGGGGGTGGGGTTAATGGGGAAACTCAGAAAAAAAAATGATAACCAACATCGATTCCGGTCAGGAAGATCATGCTTATCACAACTAATGGAACACTATAACAATATTATTGATGCACTCGAAACAATGAAAACTATGATTTGGCGGGCCGCAGGCCCCCCAATTACTGTTGGTTCAGTTATTTGGTCAATAAAACTATAGAAATGAACGCAGTCATGAAAATTTTAGGCTTTAAATCCGAGCTCATTGTATTAAAATTTGTGAAGCTTTAGATTTTCATGGCTGCGTTCTTTTCTGTAGTTTTATTGAATGAATAATTGGTTTGCCAGTAACTGGAAGGCCGCAGGCACCCCAATTACTGAGGCCCAAGGTGAGAGGAATAGGAATGATATCCAGATAAAGGGCTACTGATGTTCAAAATAAAATACGCCGTAGGCCCACAATTCAGCCGAAGCACCGCAGATCTAGGAAAATCGGCGCGTAGCGCCGACCTTTTGCTAGTTATGTCTATTTGAATAAAACTGATATCTAATAAAACAATAAAATTGGTACTGCACTCGCTCATTGAACCAAGTGATTTTATTCAAGAAAATATATACTGTTGTGCCCTTTTTGTTATATAGGGAATGCCCTTTTTTTTCTCTGGACCCCCCTCACTGAAATGTCTGGATCCGCCCCTGTTATGGTCCAAATTTTGTCAAAATCCACTTAATATCTCCTTTAGATTTGATAGAGATGTGGGAGGAGGCCTTGTTTTCTGTAGATGGAGATGAAGATGCTCCCATCCATGGTCAACAAGATTCATATTTAGGTTTTTCGGAGCCCAAGGAAAAGCTTTACTAATAAACGAAATTAACTAAATGTTAATTAAATGTTTGTAAAGGAATATACCGTAACAAAGTTTCTTGGTGTAATGCTAGACAAGAATTTGCAGTAGGATGGCCATATAAATTATATTTCAAAAAAGATTTCAAGGAGCTTTGCTATAAAGGTTTAAACTTAGACATGTAATCCCTAAACAGGTTTTATTAACTCCGTTCTTCCTTTTATAACGTACTACACCCTTCTGCTAACAACGCTTTAAACTATATTTGTCACCAAAAACCACCAATGAGGTTTATTATCTGATGCTGATTTCCATGATCCCTCAAGTGTATTCTTTAAATACCTAAAATTGTTAAACATCAAAGCTATACTCAAAGTGGTATATTTTATTTTAATTTAAAAATGTAAGAACAAAATCATTAACTTACAGTGTATAAATAAATATTTTGTAACTCATCAAGAAATCCACTAGAAATAGATCAAAGCGCGTTATTTCTCAATTTAGATTGGCTTCATCTCGGGAATTACCTATTTCATTGGAGTGAAACTATGGAATAATTTAAATGCTGATATTAAAAAATATTTGAAACCTAAATTCGCTTAGAAACAAATCGAAATATCGATTAATAATGGAATACCAATAAAAATCTAGGATCAAATGTACATTACTCTACTGTATTACTTGTTCTTTTCTTGTGTCTATCAATTCTTTGTAATGTTTTGGCATCATATTTACAATGATGACTTTGTCTGTATTTATTTCATATCTATAATAATATACAGTATACTGTATTTCCACTATTAGTTCGTTTGTGTATTAACCATAATTTAAACGTGACTTATATATCACGCAGTTCATCTCTAATTATTCTGAGAGCCCAGTAAAGCCTAAAGATTAAGGGTCAAATTAAATAAAATAAATTGTCTAATTGACAATTACTTATTTTATATTAAAATTATCGTAACGATAGAAACTGTAAAATCGTAATAATTATTTTATAAATAAAGAACTATTCATTCATTTCATTATAACTCATTTAACTCTTAAACTCTTTTTGTCACCTCCACCGAATAGCGTATTGTGACAGGATGCACGGTCTTCTCGCAACACTTACGTGTTAAACTGGCGTTTTCTTGATGGAACAATAGAAGATGGTTTTCAAGGATGGGTACGTATTTCGTATTTCCTGGAATTCAAACCTTCCTCGAGGAATACCAGCTCCGTCTTTCCGTCACATCTTCCGACACACACACACACACACACACATATATATATATATGAAGAAAATAATTATTAATTAAATAAAAAAATCCTGAGAAGAATAAAATAATAAATTATGCCTAATAATAATAATTGCAGTGATTTAGCATTAAATTAAATTTATAAGCGTTATCTTTACAAATTAATACATTCCAACAACCGATGTTTGTATCGTATATACGATAGTAGATGGGCAGAAGATGTGGAGCGATGTGGAATGAGGCGAGAGAAACGTATGTTTGGAAACGTGTATAATGTTAACAGACCATGTAGCGGTATCGAGTTGTGGAAAGAAAAGTATGTAAGAACGGATCCCGAGCTTGGCGTGACTGGAGAGAAAAAAGCGTGCCAAGAAATGAATGAGAATATGGAGATAACATAAAGAAAATGCGCGTTGAAGGCTGCATATTTGCAGCCCAAGGACAGCCATATACACACGTGGTACAGAGAAAGTGATGTGAGGAATGAGAAAAAATCCACATATTAAGTTTTACTGATTGAAGAGATGTTTAGGTGTATACCGTATATATATATATATATATATATATATATATAGGGTGGCGCAAAAGTCTCGCATCATAGGA
This sequence comes from Bathynomus jamesi, assembly GCA_023014485.1. NCBI lineage: Eukaryota > Metazoa > Arthropoda > Malacostraca > Isopoda > Cirolanidae > Bathynomus > Bathynomus jamesi. Next base: position 41,247 of record JAJOZX010003289.1, on the reverse strand, counting down.
ATTTTCAGTGTTGACTATAATATATTATTTTTTTCTTTTAGGTAGAGGATGACTGCGACATTAACGATAGACGAGAGGGTGAGCTTGGTTTTAATGTATGGGATACCAGGTACAACAAATCGATGAATCGGTACAGAATTTAAATTCTGTACCGATTCATCGATTTGTTGTACCTGGTATTCCATACATTAAATTTATAGTGAAAACCCCTGAAAACGAGAAACCCTAATTCGAACCTAACACCTCTGATTAGAAGGTGAGGTTGCTAACCACTACACTATATATATATATATATATATATATATATATATATCGTTTCGTTTGTACGAAATGAAGGAGACATTTCGTTAGGTTAGGTTAAGTTAGGTGAATTCTAAAGTAGATTTAGAGAGCCTCAAAAACTTAATGATATTGAAAGGTACGGTTTGACCCCAACGAAACCGAACAAATGACATCTGATCAACTTGACATAAATTCGACAAGTTTTTGTGGGCTACATTAAGTAGGTTAAATTACCCTAGATTAAGTTAGTTTTTTTTAGAGTGTCGATGTTATGGTCTTGTCCTCTAAACGGGTGGAAACAAAACGATATAAAACGGACACTTTTTGGCGCAAACGCTATAGAATCATTTCTGTAACTTTACCAAGGAATGTCTCCTCCTCATATATTTCATTTTTCCCCCCCGAGTGTTTTCGGAATGTGGCCGAATTATTTCAGAGAAATCTATTTAAAATCGCCATCTTTAATCTCCCGAAGGAAAATTAAATTTAAATTTTATATAGCTACTTATAAAAAAAATAAATAATTTTGATTCTTTTGAAATGTCAAAGTTTGCCTACATTTTAGAGTAAATTCTATAATCACAATATGGGTTTATTTCCAGCGGTCCGCATCAAATCCGTCAGTTGTCCGGATCTGGACCGCAGTCCGCCTATTGATGAACCTAGTCCAAGAGAATATCTAATATTTTCAACTCCTCTACATTTTTAATATTAAGGAATGATCAGCGACGTGGAAGTATTTCCAGCGGTCCGGATCTGGACCGCAGTCCGCCTATTGATGAACCTAGTCCAAGAGAATATCTAATATTTTCAACTCCTCTACATTTTTAACATTAAGGAGTGATCAGCGACGTGGAAGTATCCCATATTCAAAATCCCAACTATACGATGGTAAACTATATTAATTAAAATATTCAATGATTTGTAAACGATGTTGCAAATCAAAATATTAAATTACTCTCAATGATCATCAGCTCGAGCTATTATTATGATCCTCGGATATGGCCAAAGAAAATTTTCTTCATCACTTGATCCTTGGTAATTGGTATTTTATTAGGTATTTAACTAAATCGCATTTAAATATACGTAATTTTAGTGATCTTGATAATGTTTATTAAAAACTAATGATCATAAATTATCGTAAAATTCAACACTAACGGTTAATAATTATCGTCGCTGTTTTCACAAACCGGCGAATATCAATTTTTATTTTTGAGAAAATCATTTGTAAAGATTCCCCTTACATTCAGTTGCATTTACACTGCCAATACCTTAAATGTCTGTATCTTGAAAAGTACTTGGAGTATAATTCTCAAAATTTGACAAGTTAAAGATCCAAATCTGGTTACGAGCCAAGTGGCATTATCTCAATTTGGCCAAAATTGCATATTCGCCGGTTTGTGAAAACGGTAACTTTATGATACCAAGATACGGCAAAAAAGGTTTAGGCATTGTTTGATCGCTTTTAAGTTTAGATTTGAAATAACAAAAAAAGGTCTCGCGCTGTATTTAACCCTTTCTTTCACTTTCAGTCAGACAGATACACCAAAAATAATAATATAATTTGAGTGACGAGTTAATAAAATATTTAGTTGTGAATATACTCATATATTTTGGGTTTAAAGAAATACGAACCATCATACCATGAAGGATATATATATATATATATATATATATATATATATATATATAATTCACTGGCTTGCATTCAGGGTAAGCTAGGTAAGCGCCGCCTACCCTAATAAAAATCTTATTAAAGATATTAAAGACAGTACCGTATTTTTCAGAATAGTCTACATACAGTACATACCCACTAGACAGTTATGAAGTTTATCATTAGCTACTATAGTTATGTAATATGTACAATTTGTACATATAGTACGTGTGCTCACACGCAATACCTCTTACCCTGTAGACGTACCCACCGCACGCCGCTGATATATATATATATATATATATATATATATATATATATATATATATATATATATATATATATATATATATATATATATGAAAAATTATTTCACGAAAGTGACACGTGAAAAGTATTTATGATGAATAAAACCACGAAGGAAAAAAGAAACACAAAGGGGTGCTCAAGCGCTTTCGTCTAATGACATCCTCAGGAACACTCCTGAGGATGTCATTAGACGAAAGCGCTTGAGCACCCCTTTGTGTTTCTTTTTTCCTTCGTGGTTTTATTCATCATATATATATATATATATATATATATATATATACATACTGCTTATTAAATTATAATATGACAAAGAATAGTTACTTCTACGGGTGATGAACCCGGGGCAGGGACAATTCGACGTGGCCGACTCGATGCGACCCAATTCGATGTGGCCGACTCGATGTCAGGACAACTCGATGTCAAGCCAAGTCGATGCCAGGCCAAGTCGATTTCATTTTCTTTATATATTTAATGTAGGTTAACTGAATGCCCGGTTAGGTCAACTGTACGCCCTTGACGATTGGTTAGGTTAAGTTGTGATATTTTCGTTAAAACTAACGAAAATATCCCTTAGGGATATCACATCGAGTTGTCCTGACATCGAGTCGGCCACATCGAGTGGGGTCGCATCGAGTCGGCCACATCGAGTGGGGTCGCATCGAGTCGGCCACATCGAGTGGGGTCGCATCGAGTCGGCCACATCGAATCGTACCCAACCCGATGAACCATGTATGGAAGTCTCATCGATACGTTGACCCTCTCTGTAAATTGCTCCTACCCTGAATGCGTTGAATGGGCGGAGTGGTGCTTGTAAAAGCCTTTCTTCTACCCATGACTTAATTTATTAATATATGCTTTAAAACATATATATATATATATATATATATATATATATATATATATATATATATATATATATTACACAGGGTGTTTATAAAGTCCCTATCTATTTCAGTGAAAACGTAGCAAAAAGGGTAAAATTCAATAACAATACAATAGAAGGCATATATTTAATGAATACTTAAGCATATGATTCTATAGGAGCACTATCAGTATCTGTACAGAGTTCGAATCTGTTAGCAGCATTGCGGAACACATTTTGGAGCATGACAGGGTTATTTTTGTAATTGCTGTTATGATACGAGCACGTAAATGTCCCAGCTTCATTCAGATGGCATTTTAAACACCGTCGTCTTTCAACAAGATGGGGCACCTTGTCATTACGCAAACATTGTTCAGGAGTACCTAAATGAACGATTTCCAAATCGGTGAATCGGACGTGGGGGCAACAGGCTTTGGGCGGCTGGATCTCCTGACCTAACGCCCTTGGATTTCTTTGCATGGGGCTTTATCAAATCAAACGTCTATCAAACGAGGTTACAGATCTGCAAGATTCACGTGCTCATATCGTAACACAGTTACAGAAATAACCCCTGTCATGCTCCAAAATGTGTTCCGCAATGCTGCTGACAGATTCGAACTCTGTAAAGATACTGATGGTGCTCATGTAGAATCATATGCTTAAGTATTCATTAAATGTATGCCTTCTATTATATTGTTATTGAATTTTACCCTTTTTGCTACGTTTTCACTGAAATAGATAGGGACTTTATAAACACCATATATTATATATATATATATTATATATATATATATATATATATATATATATGGTGTTGCTTTCTTATTAAGGAAAAATTTGCCAAAACATATAAAATTTTTAACAAGCGATAATGTAAGGTTGTTAGGCATTGAATTACAAGTGAACAATGATTGCATATTAATTGTAAACTGCTATTTACCATACAACAACGGCAATAATCTAGATGAATACATTGATTTGCTATACAAAATTAAGTCATTATCAGATAACCCCAAATATTCTCACTGTATAATAATGGGGGACTTTAACGCACATGTGAACTCGGAATTCTTTGTAAAATTGGGTAACATGTGCGAGTCGGCCAATTTAAGTATAAGTGATGTAGATGTATTAGGGGTAGCCAGTGGTAATTTTACATACGTTAGTGATATGAGTGGTACCACCAGGTGGATTGATCATTGTCTCACTAGTAATAATCTAAAGGATCGAATTGTTAGAGTTCATATTCTGCATGATTTCCTTCTTTCTGATCATAGACCATTAGAAATATTAATTAACGTTACCAATTTATGCGCAACACGACTTAACAAGAACTCAATAGGTAAGAATAATCGCGTCGATTGTCCAATGTTAATATGCAGCAGAGAATAGAATACAAAGACAGACCATGTCACCTCTTTAATAATTTAGAAATTTTGCACCCTGCCTGTAATAATCCTTGCTCAAATGATTCTCACTGTAAACTCATAGATAGGTATTATAGTAAGATAATATCCCTGTTAAGAGAAGCAGGAAGCCCCCTGATTAAATCTTACAACTATCATACTAAGGTTATTCCCGGATGGAATTATTTTATTGCCCCCTGAAGAGGGAATCGAAAGACGCCTATGATTTGTGGTGCTTTCATGGTAGACCCAGATTAGGACCAGTATACATGAATATGTGTAGAAGTCGGGGTCATTATAAGCAGGGCCGTAACTAGGGTTTAGAAATTAGTGAGGTCCAGATTTTTTTCGAGCGCGGCGGGACGAGCAAAATTCAGACCAAAATGACATCTACAAACACAACCCAAGCTATACACTAAACACAAAACACAAAGCGCTCGACGCTCCCTCTTTTCAAAAGAAAAGCGGTAATATGCGTTTCATACACGGAGAACGGTTCAGTCTCTTTTTTTTTTTTTAGGAAATAATTACCGAGGTCCGGACCTCGGTGACCTCATAGGTAGTTACGGCCATGACTGTATAAGGCGGCCATAAGGCGATGTAAACAGGAAGAAGGGTCTATTCGAGCATCAAATGCCTGTGAAGCTCGCATAAATAACGATAATAAAATTTTGGAAATTTGTTAAGAATCAAACGGGTGTCAAAAATGTCCTCCCTCCGACAATCGATGGGGTGTCAGGGGAGGATGAAATTGCAAAGCTGTGGAAAAACCACTATTCTAACATTCTTAACAGTGTGAGTAGGGATAATCTTAAGATAGATTGCAGCGAAACGATTGTGGGAGGACAAGGAAAAATACTTTGATATCATTTTCTGAAGTAAAGAGGTTAGTTAAAGAGTTAAAGACTGGTTCTGCGTCAGGGGTAGTATGTCTGCATATATCATTGCTCCTATCAGCCATGCTGGCTCATAGCTATATCCCTGCAGAGTTCATGAGGGTATATATCTTGCCCTGGTCAAAAATAAGTACGGAGACATTCTGTCCAGCAATAATTACAGGCCTATTGCTGTCGCTTCCTGCTTCTCGAGACTACTAGAAAAACTCTTGTTACTCCGATTAAATGATTTCCTATGGACATCTAATCAGTTTGGCTTTAAAAGGTCCCACTCAACTGACCGTGTATCTATGTACTTAAAGAAACAATATCTAAATACATTGACAGTAATTCAACCATTTATAGCTGTTTCCTTGATATAAAGTAGGCATATGATAGGGTGAACCACAATATTTCATTTGCAAAACTAGAAGACAGGAAGGTTTCCATGTACATATTAAATTTATTGAAATTTTGGTATTCCCACCAATCTTTCACTGTTAGGTGGGGCAATGTACTATCCGAGTGTTTTGGCTCCTCTTGCGGGGTGAGACAAGGCTCCTTGCTCTCCCTATGCTGTTTAATGTGTATATTGACGGACTAATTGCTTCACTTAATGAGGCAACAGTGGGTTGTTGTATAGATAACACAAAGATAAATAACTTAGTTTATGCCGATGATATGGTGTTAATAAGTCCCTCTGTTAAAGGTCTGGATCGGCTACTAAACGTCTGCGAAGTGTATTCGCAGAAACATATTCTTTTTAATGTTACAAAAACTAAGGTTATGCAATTTCATCCTAAAAGCTGTAATCAGCCAGCTGATATAAGGTTTAAAATGAATGGTGAAGTAATTGAGGAAGTACAAGAGTTTAAGTATTTGGGTCAAACTATTACCAGCTCCTTGAGTGATGACTCGGATATAAGAAAACAATCTCGAAGCCTGTGTGCTAAAGTGAATATGACCATAAGGAACTTTCGTTTCTGTACAAGTGAAGCTAAAGACACACTCTTTCGTACTTTCTGCAGTAATATATACGGTCAGCAACTCTGGGTGAATTATAAAAAAGGTTCTGGCAGAACCCTAAATTTGCTGTACAACAGGTCTTTTAGACTCTTACATAAATTACCCCCGGAATGCTCAGCTTCGCAAATGTTTGCTACCCGCAATGTCCCGAGCTTCCCGGAGGTAACAAGACGTGCTCAACACAGTCTAATGCAAAGAATTTAAAAAAAAATCAACCAACCCGATCATCCAAGCTATCCATGAGTCCTACCATTTATCCTCTAAGCTATGGACTTCTTGGTACGAAAACGTCTGTCTGTAGCTCCACTTAACTTCGACATTACAGTATTATTTCTAATCAATTGTATATATTTCTATCCTTAGTATATGAACTGTCATTGTATTAAATATTTGTCATATGAACTATAGTCTGCCAATAAACCTTTTCATTTTCATATATATATATATTAATATATATATAATATATATATATATATAGGGCGTCCCAAAAAAATGTACACACACTTTAACAGCTGATAGCTCAATTGATATTTCTTTCTTTCCAAGTTAAACCCATTAGAATTAATAATGGCAGTCAGACTAAGCTTTGAACAAAGGAAATTCATTCTAAAATGCTACTGGAAGTGTGAAAACGCAGTTGAAGTGCAAAGACAGTTTAGGAGGGAGTTTCAAACAGATCCACCAACGCGACTTACCATCACTCGAATTAGAGATAAGTTTGAAGCCGATGGAACTGTTCAGAATGTCCACAAGAAGCGTTCCGGAAGACCACGGACATCGACAAGCCCCACAAAGCAAGAAAGAGTACTGGAAACGTATCACCAAAGTCCAAGAAAATCTGTGCGGCAAGCGAGTCGTGAGGTAGGAATTTCAGAATCGTCTGTCCAACGCATTTTGAAGCGCTGTCAATGGAAAAGTTACATTCCAAGATTAGTCCATGCTATTAATGAAGATGATCCGGACCGAAGAGTGGAGTATTGCGAGTGGTACTTGGCACGATGTGGATGTGGATTGGACGAAGGGGTTTCGTAGAATACCCTCCGCGTTCACCAGACCTCACACCACTAGACTTTTTTTTATGGGGATACTTAAAAGACAAAGTCTACGCTATAAAACCTGCAACAGTCGGTGAATTGAGAGCAGCCATTGAACGAGAATGCACACAAATACCAAACGAAATGTTTCGTGATGTTTGCGATTCCATTGCTTCGCGTTATCAGCAGTGCCTGGACCAGAACGGACGTCAGTTTGAAAACAGGTGTTGACAAAACAATTAAATAATGTCTGTAGATTCTATTACATTTTGAAAATGAAATGTATTTTAATAAACACTGCCTTTATAATTATTTAAAGTATATATATATATATATATATATATATATATATATATATATATATATATATATATATATATATATATATACTTTAAATAATTATAAAGGCAGTGTTTATTAAAATACATTTCATTTTCAAAAAAAAAATATATATATATATATATATATATATATAAATAACGATTTCTACACAGCGTTTCTGTTGACATAAATTTCAAGAGTTCACCATAACAATTTACGTTTTCTTTAATGAACAATTTTTATGGTTTAGCACTAACTATTAAATCAAATATCATCTCATTTCATTTGGAAAACATGAAGCCACTCTAACCTGTCGAGCAATTAATTCATGTATATTTACAAGTAACATTTAGCTCAGAAAAGTTTTAGCAATTTACACTCTATATTCCTTAGCCTAATATCTAATTATTAACATTAACAACTGATTAAACTGAATTTAAAGGATTAGCTTATCCTAAGATGGATATTTATACTTGTATATCTCATCAATACTAAGAGGTTGGTTCTGGTGGGCATAAATATTTTGTTTATTATATAATTAATCTATTACTTAATTACCTTATCAATAAATAAATAAATAAATGAATAAGAAGGCCTAAATACAGAAATGTTAAATTCATTCATTTAAACGCGAGAAATAAACTTTTTGCTCATTATTAATTCATTATTAATTAACGATATATATATACATATACATATATATATATATATATATATATATATATATACACACACACTTTATGAGGGTTTGAACGACGGTTCAGGATCGACATGACTGGTCAGGGACTTTGCACAGGAATCTGTCCAGCTGGTTCTTCAAATTATTGAGGTTGGTGTTAGGGCATGGTTAATTAATCATTTTTAAGAAAAAGTGATGAATGATGAAATTTTCTAATTAATCACTGATTAACTGATTACAAATGAGTAACAATTAAATACTTCTGAAATGAGTAAGAAAGAGCTTTATTGTTTCTGTCGCGTGAGATAAGACCGAAAAACACATTTTGCTCAAACATTTAGTTTGCTTTAGTTAAAGAAATCAGGCATAGGCGGATTGGACAGTTTATACATGCAAAAAGGTCCCAAATTCAAATGATACATTACAAAATTTAAGGTAAAATGATGTTGAAATTATGAGGGAAATTAATCATTTCCCATCATTTTCTAAAAATAGTTTTTGATTCATTAATGATTAAATTTGAAAAAATAATTAACTGATTAATCAGAACCATGCCCTAGTGTGTGCTGGAGGTTCCTCATATATTAATATATATATATATATATATATATATATATATATATATATATATATATATGTTGAATGTATCTTTAATAGGAAGATTCTTAAACACCTCTCTTCCCACAATCTTCTTTCAGAGCGTCAGTATGGGTTCCTCAAAGGACCTTGACTGCCGATCTTCTTGTATACACCTCTGACTTTTGATCAGCCTCCTTTCGGGATTTCGGTGAAACTTTTACTATTGTATTACACATATCAAAAGCTTTTGATGGAGTGTGGCACAAATCTTTAATTTCCAAACTGTCCTCCTTCGGTTTCTACCTTTCTCTATCTGTGTCTTCATCAGGCCTGGTTCAAGTGCTTACTTGTACTTGGTACTCAAGTACCAGTTTTTAGGTACTTGTATTTGTACTTGAAATTTTACAATAGTCTGTACTTGTACTTGTACTTAATGAAATGTACTTGAAAATATTGAAGTACGTACTTTCAAGTATTTTAGAAGAACTTCAAGCATTTGGATGATTTGGTAATGAAAAGCTACATTTGGTAATGAATCTCGACGAAAGTGGTAATGAGTGCCGTATGACTGATGATAACTTTGAAACAGTCGTGTTTGTTAAGTATAATGATCACACGTACAAATAATGTAGATATGGTTATGAAATGAAAACAGATCAAGAGTAAGACATCCTGTGCAGAGTTAAAGGGGAGGCTAGGCATTGAGTGTCACTGACTTCTTGGTTATAAATACATTAGTATTATTTTTTTAACTATGGTCCATTTGATGTATATATGGGCCTTGTGAAGTGCTTGAGTTTACTTTTTGCAACCAGTTGATCACTAGCGGATTTACGGGGAGGGGGCCCCCTTTGGTCAATTTGGCGCCCTTTTTTGTCAATTTGGCGCCCCTTCCGGTCAATCTTGGCGCCCATTCCAAATGCTTTATTTTTTTTAATACATTTTTTTAAATCTAAAAGCAAAAAAGTACATACTTTTTAAATTATAAAAATATCAACACCACCCTTGTAAATATCTGCCAACTTACCTTTCAATTTTATTTTTAGAAACTGTGTATAAAAATAATATTTCCCTTCGTATACTCAATTAAATTATGCTTTCTAGCATTCATTTATTAATGGTTGTAACCATTTGTAGACACGAGGTTAATGTGCTCGTAAACCCTTTGTGTAGTATTCACATTCACGATCTTCCTCTCTCTAAATGACTGATTCAGGTAATACTTTGAACGGATGGCTTAGATCAGTGTTTCCCAACCGGGGGCCATATGGCTCCCTGGGGGCCATGGCACATTTGAAGGGGGCCACAGGAAAATGTTATTTTTTAAAATAGAGTTAAATCTGCATATTACCTACTGAAAATAATGCTTATGGGGGCCACGGGAAAAAATAAGGTTCCTAAGGGGGGCCATAAGCCAAAACCGGTTGGGAACCACTGGCTTAGATAACGTCAATCAAATTAGTTCCAATATTTACTACCATAAACCTGGTCTTTAACTACATTTTAATAAACGCTAAAAATTTGCCTGCTGCTGCTGAAAGGGTTAACATTGTATTTTTAATTCCAGTGTATGTAATTATATTTATATATAATTAAACATTATTTTGGCGCAATTTTTACATATGTAAAGGTCCGCCTCCCCCCCCTTTCGAAAATCCTAGATCCGCTACTGCAGTTGATTGATTCAGTTTCATCATTGTGTTTTTATTTCATTTAATTTAGAAATACTGTACTCGTGATAACAAGCATCATTGCCTCAGGATAAGGGACAAATTTACATTTAAACTGCGTTTTACATATTTACTTTCATATTCCGAACCAACTTACTTTCAGGCTAGGCATTTAGAGTGTCAGTGAGGTCATGCTTATAGGAAACATTACTTATTTGTATTATTGGTGTAACTATAGGCCTTGTGATGTTTACAGGGGCTTTGTGATGGGTTTGCGTTCATTTTTTGTGAATAACAATAAAATTGTAAATAAATAAGGATAAATTTCATTTTCTTCACGAAAGTATTTGTATTTGTACTTGTATTTGTATTTGTACTAGTATGCTTTTTTATGTAAAATCACATTTTATCCTTCTAGATATTGCGAAATCATTCTGTATTGAAAGTTTTGTGATGCGAGATGGCAGCACTGCTTAGTTACGTGTCATTTAGCAACAATGCGCATGCGCAGCTTCAATTTCTGCCGAAACTGGGGATTGTGTAGCAGTTGGTGGTTGAACTTGTGCCTTCATACGCCGTAGTCTTCCCTAATAATAATGGATCTTACACCAAAAAAAACGCTCCAAGATTTTAACTTTGCACCAGCACACCTCAAAAAGCCAAAGAGAGATTGCTAAATTATGTGACGTCAGTCAGAGTACAGTTTCAAGGATTCTAAAGCAAAAGGCTACCACTGGATCGTTATCACTTAATCGGAAAGGAAACTGTGGTCGCAAAAAGAAAACTTCTATAGCTGATGCGTTTCTGCTTCGCCAGAGCAGGAAAGATCCCAGAAAGACAAGTGACGTTTTACAAAAGGATCTGAAAAAGCATCTGGAACATCGGTAAGCTCCAGTACCTTGCGAAGGCAACTCATTGAAGCCGGAAGATTTGCTAGGCGACCATTGAAGAAGCAGCTTATTACCGTGAAAATGAAGACAAAACGATACAAATGGGCAAAGAAACATAGAAATATGACAACAGAAGATTGCGAAAGGTTCTATTCACAGATGAATGTGCGTCGTTCAGTCGGAGAGCCCTTACGAGAATGTCACTTGGACCAGTTCGTAAAAAAACCAGATAAGCAGATGTTTTGGGGTTGTTTCAGCTATTATGGCGTTGGACCACTCCATCCTGTTACAGGTATGATGAATTCATCGAAATATGTGGCAGTACTGCAACGAAAGGCGATTCCTGAACTTAGAACCACTGATCTTAGAACTTAGATCTCCCCAATGGAGATGGCATTTTCCAACAAGACCTTGAACCTTGTCACACTTCGAAGGCCGTCAACGGTTTCCTCAAAGAAAACAAGGTTCAGGTATTGGACTGGCCTGGTAACTCTCCCGATATCAACCCAATCGAAAACCTGTGGGCAATTGTTAAAGCACGATTAAAGACAATGGATTACACAACAAGAGTTAAGCTAAGTCAAGCAATAATTCAAGTCTGGTACAATGATGAGGAAATCATAAGAACTTATCAGAATCTAGTAGATTCAATGCCAAAATGTGTAAAACTACTCATCGATAATCGTGGTGGTCACATAATGTATGAGAGCGGTCAATATATGTAATAGAATGCTAATAAAAGCCTTACACTTAAACTACCTTTTATCGCCTCCTGATGAACGTCTGATCCAATTAATTTGCACAAGGGTGTACTTGACAATTAAGTACTTGGAATTACTTAACCAAATTTTCTACATTAAGTACTTGTACTTGTACTTACTTTCTCAAATTTCTGAAGTACTTGTACTTACTTGTACTTGAAAAAAGTACTTGAACCCAAGCCTGGTCTTCATCTCTAATTTCCTTTCTGGCCGATCTATAATTACCTTTGTAAATGGCCACTGTTCTTCTAAAGTTATTGATAGTGGTGTTCCTCAGCGCTCTAGCCTGTCACCCACTCTTTTCCTTTTATTTATCAATGATCTATTAAGTTGCGCTTCCTCTCCTACCCACTCCTATGCCGATAATTCCACTCTTCACTTCTCCCGATTCACAAAGCGTCCCTCTCAAGCTGAGTCTCAACAGTCACTCCATGTTTCGCGTGAAACGGCTATGATGAACTTGACCTCTGGTCTTTCTACTATCTCTGATTGGGGAAGAGAAAACCTTGTGGCTTTCAATGCCTCACAAACTCAGTTCCTTCATGTCTACTCTTCACAATCTTCCACACGACTATCCCTTACCTACAACAATCCACAACTCAATCCTTCGTCTTCGCTTGACATTCTTGACGTTTCCTTCAGTCGTGATCTTTCCTGGAAAGATCACATATACTCCATTTCTAACAGAACTTCTAAGAGGTTAGATGCGCTGTACCGGTTCCGCAATTTTTTCACCCCATGCTCAATCCACACAATTCTACTTGACCGGGTGGAATCAAAGGGTTTTCGTAGTTAACTACTTAAGCCACATCCCTTCACTATATAAAATTAACAGTATTAAAATCTTAATCGACCGTGCTTATCAACTTTGTTCCTCCTACTTATCCTTCCACAACGAAATAGAGTTCATTCACAATTTCAGCATTAATAACTCTTTCCCAAAACATCTACTACAATCTCTAACTAGAAATTTTCTCAGCAACATTTATCAACCCCTCCCCCTTAGAGTACCCACCGTTAAAAAATATATACAATACTTTTCTTTTCCCTACTATGACTATATTAGTTACAAAATACAATCAGAATTTCGACACCGACTCACCCCTCTTTACTCTCAAGTTAACTTTCAATTTGTATTCACCAATAATAACAGCATCAAACCGTACTTCAACCATAAAGAAAAAAAAACCCACCCAGCCCCTTGGTTCGTCCAATATCTACCGTTTCAACTGTACTCACTGCAAAGCGAGTTATATTGGCAGCACCATTCGCCAATATCAAACAAGAGTGGACGAACATCGCGGCATTTCTACCAGAACATTACAACCTTTAAACAAACCATCAAAATCAGCAACAAGAGATCATTGCCACCTCCACAATCACCCACCGCTCCCTACCAATTTCAAAATTATCAATTCAGCATACCAACCAACCGACCTTCGCATCCTCGAATCCCTATACATCCTTAACACAAAACCAACCCTCAACGACTATAGTTCTGCGGCTTCTGCCTTCAACTTAAACATAGCTAAATAACTTCCTCTGAACCACCACTGAAAAAGAAATCCGCTACCACTCTCCGACTTCTAACATGAATACTACGACAATCATCCATTCCTAACCTTTATACAATTAGATTAAACCCCAACCGTCGTATAATAACCCGGTAAGATTTGTTTTCAATTTTTGTGTCACCCTGTAATATTTGTATGTTTTAGCCATCGTCTTACCCCCACATTTCACTTTAAATTATCATAGGACTGCATACATATATTGTATAAAGTCTTTTATTCACTATATTTGTTCACTTTTTTACTTTTCATTTTTTAGCACTGACGATGGAAATTGAATTTCAGAAACGTCTGACTAATAAACATGTACCACCTTCTCGTCCTCTTCTTCCTTACTATATACTGTGTGTATATATATATATATATATAATATATATATATATATATATATATATATATATGTGTGTGATACAGGAAAACGTGTAACTAGGGATTTCATGCAAGGTTAAGTCGTGATTTTCGTTAAACCTATGGAAAAATTATTGACTGCTCGGTTAGGTCAATTGTACGCCCTTGACGCTTGGTTAGGTCAAGTCGTAATATTTTAGTTAAAACTAACGAAAATATCACGACTTAACCTTACATGAAATCCCTGATTTTAGGGATTTTATGAAATCCCTATTACAGATTCTCTGTAACACACACACACACATATGGACAAGTTGCGACGAGTGAGATGGCGAGTTATCGTAATGAAGCATCCAGTCTCCGGACTCACTTCTGCGGCCGTGTCCTCCGAACCGCTTCACGTTAGACGTCTCAAAACATCATTGTAAAATTCCTTGTTGATTGTTTGTCTCTGTGGACCATATTCATGGTGCACAACACCTTCACAGTAAAAAAAGAACGAGTAACATGACCTCTTCGTAAGAAATCGCCGCGAAACAAAACACGTTTAACTTTATCGGCTCACCACAGTGGACTGACGCTACACAATGAAGTTCAACCCTATCAGTCAATTTGTCTCGACATGCAGAAACATGTTTAGCACAGTCACAACTCCAAGCGTGACCTTGTTCTAAAAATAAACACCATGTCCGGATACGTTTCGAACAGACCTTGTATATATATATATATACAGAGATGGGCAAGATCACCAACTTTGGTGATCTTGAAGATCAAGATCAGATCACCAGAAAAATGTGATCTTGAAGATCCAGATCAAGATCGTGATCTTGAAGATCACTTTTCAAGATCACTTTTTAAGATCACTTTTATATGAATTGAAAAAAGTTGTACTCTTGTAGAGTAAACAAAAACAAATTATTTTGTTAATCACTCCTGAAAAGTATCACTCCTAATACTCCCCTGAGGGCTGAGGCAATACAAGCATCGCATCCTACCCATGTCACCTGATCTAAACCACGGGGATTGACGATTCCCCTTTCAGTTTTTCAGGTGGTAAACTTAAAACTTAGTATTATCATAACTTATCAGCAAAGAAAAAACTTAAATGACCTACATATAGTTTTTAGTTCTATTTTCTCAATTCTCATTTCACCAGGTCCATAACCATATCAATGAATGGTCAGCATATATAAGTAAACATTTTTTACATAGAATTTAATTTTACAGTTTTACTGCAGTACGCAATTACTGACAATATAAGGGTAAAAACCGCAAGTTAAGAGTGTTAATTTAATGTTCAACCGCTGTAAACATTTGCTTTCAGCAAAACCAATTGTTCAAAGTTACCATCCGAGAGACGACTTCGTTTGGGGCTATGAACCATGCCAGCAAACGAAAACAACCGTTCCACTGGTGCAGAGGAAGGTAGCGTGGTGTTATACCTCTTGAAGATCTTCTTTATAGCAGGATACCTATCTAAAGAGTCGAGTGCCTTACTGGTGTCCTGCAAATAATTGAGGACTTCCAAGTCTTCCTTGTTGTTAGGAGCAGAGAATGAGCCGTCCATAGTTCTGAAGAAATCGTCTTCAGATGATGAGTCTGAGTTCACCGAACTATTACCACTGCTGTCAGAATTACAATTTCTTACAGCCATTTGCAGCTTGTCTTTTACTTGAGACTTGATTGCTTCATGATCGCCGAAATTAGGCCCTTGCAACAATGATATCCATCTAAGTTTGAAATACGGATGAGATACTGAGGCCAAAACGGCATCAGTTACCTCGGGGCTCAACGACAAAAAATTACCAAATCTGGCATTGAAGCCAGAGACGACTGCTGCCAGTAATGGCATGCAGTGTCTCAAGCGCAGGTCGTTTGGTTGGATAGGCTCCAATCTTGCGAGGGCATCTTGAGTCACTAGGACTGTTGGAAGAAGACAACCGTAGTAGCATTCTTTCTCTGCCTGTAATTTGTTGAGGGCTGCTGCAATTGGTTTTAGAACAGACAAATATTCTGAAATAAATTCCAATTCATTGTCTTTGAGGATGGGTAGATTCAGTTCTTCAAGAGCTACATTCACGTCGTTCTTATGTTTATATATTTGGCTTAATGAGTCGTACATTGAGTTCCATCGGGTGACGCATGGGTACCTAAATTGGACGCCAGTTATTTCCTGTATTTTTTCTGCTGACTTGGGTTTACCAGCAGCATTCCACAGCGCCGAACATTTTCCCATTGCAGAATGCTTTATCTTCTTTAGTCCAGGTGAATTCAGTCCTTTATCTGCATCAGTTGTTGCTACCAAGTTCAATGTGTGGGAGGCACATCGAATATGGATGATAGTTTCACTGACTCCTCTCCATGCTCTCCTGAATGTTCAGGAAAGTTGCTGATGATAACCTCTTCATCTGAATCTTTTTCATCATCATCTTCATCTGCATCATCTTCATCAATGTCGTCAGTACGATTCTGAACACGAACACCGAACTCTTTAAAGCATTTCACCATGTTCGATGCATTGTCGGTGACTGTAGATACAACTTTTCTATAAGATAAACCATGCTCCGAGTTGATCCTGTCCAATATTCCAGCAATTTTATCAAAGCTATGTGTTCCACGAAATCTTCGGCATGCCAGTGCAGCTGATCCTCGCGACAAGTCATCATTGATCTGTAATGTAAGAATATAAAATCAATGTTTGTATGAACATTTTTTTAAGCTTAATTTAATAATATTGGTTAGACACGCACCAGCTAAACTGTGCCACCAAACATTGAAGAGAAGAACTATGTGATATAAAGGAGGCAATTCAGCGATGAGTCGCCTACCATACCACCACATCAGTGACCCATCCCATAAGAGCAAAATGTGGAAGAGTCCATATTCGCAGCCTGTGAATATGGACTCTTCCACATTTTGCTGTGAATCAGACACAATGACAGATGACAGAATCAGTGAATTAGTGTGAAATTACTGTGAATCACAGCAAAATGAAGACTCACCAAATTAATGAATGAGGAACACATGTCGAATAATTGAAAAGATTATACTATAAGTCTATCAGACTATCAGTCTATCACCAATGGTCAATTTATCAATTATATAAAAATAATACACTAAATCAATAGCATACCCAATGCGCAGTGACTCCCATGAAACTGCGGTGATTAGTTGACCATATGTCGCATGTAACACACACATGGTCAACTGCTGCCAGTTTTGCTTGTATGTCTTCCTTCATTGTACTGGTTGTTGTTGGAAGAGATCTAGCCAGGGTGTGTCTAGATGGCACCTGAACAGCCGGGTTGACGTCTGAAAAAAATATTTAAAAATGAAAACAAATACAATAGATTAGCTATGGAAAAAATATCAAAATATTTAGCTAGGCTAGCGATAGTCTAATGTTCATACAAATAATATGATTAATTATTTTAATCAGATATTAGCTATGGAAAAAATAGCAAAATATTTGAGTTATACTAACATGAAAGAAGATCCTTAAATTCATGTAGTTCAACTAGGCTCAATGGTAGGAGCCCATTAGCCACAAGCGAGAGAATCTTCTTTTCAAGGATATCCTTGCATATTGGTGGTCCTGGTTTTTGCTTGGAAATGTGGAACATGCTTAGTGTTGACTGCTTGGCAATTTTGGCAGGGCCAGCATTGCTGCCGCTGGCATCTTCTTCTTTAGCTGGACGCTTGCGAGATTTCTTCTCCGATTCATATTCACCCAAAAGATCCGAATGTAGTTTCTGCACAAGAAAATAAATTATTATCATGCGGAGAGACTTCTTGAACACCCTGTATAATATTTATCAGAGTATCAAACTTCTAGTTGAAATTAATACTTAACAAGATTCTAAAATTTTGTTATCTTTAACTAAAATTATTTTCACCATGATCAGTGCATTTTTATCCTATGTTAAATTGAAAGCCGAATTTCGTCCTTCAGTAACTAAATAGGAGAAATTACAGACATGGATCAGACAGAGAGAAAGACAGATACACCTGGCGTTTTATTATAGTTGGATATCGGCAGTTTTTAATGTAGTTACTAGTCCATAATCTATTAATATCTGAAATGCACAATATATTCAAATGGACGTCTATGTAAATGTAGCATTAGTCTTGATGGCACCAGTCACTTAAAATATGACTTGAACCATTATGTTAATGTTGCTACTTACTACTTAGTTACTAAGTAGTACTAACCCTGAGGTGCCTCAGAAGATTGCTTGTTGAGTCGAGGCCAGCAGACAGAATTGTAGTTTTCTTTGTACACTGCCTACAAATAACTTTGATACTGTTTCCAGTTTTTTTCGACAATTTGAAAATATTTTCCGTTCAATAGCACAGATTGATCCTTATTACCAACATTGTTATCTAAATATATTGAATACTGTTCTGGTGACAACCTAGAATATTTGGTTCCCTTGGGAGCCTGTTGAAGTTGTAAAATTGCACTCATTATTAAAAAATTCAATCTGTAAATAAAATATGTTTAGAATTAATTTATTATGAATACGGACCTATAGGCTATATTTTATGCCTATATATAATAATATATTAATAGAACACTTTTAACATAATTGCACAGTAAATTACACTTTTTACGAGCCTAAATTCCACAGCAACTACACCTTCCATGAGCCCACGCATGACGCAAGTCACCCAACTAACAGAAAACATAAACAGTCGGTGTTGAACAAAGTTGCCACCAGATGTCGCTTGGACAAAAAACAAATGACATTCGCATAGCGGCATATTTAAGAATCTGAAATTAAAAGTGATCTTGAAGTCTAAAGTGATCTTCAAGATCAAGATCACAAGAAATAAAGTGATCTTAGATCAAGATCAAGATCACCATAATAAAATTTTGATGGCTTCGGCCATTTTGTAAATTTATTGACCTACCGGCTTTTTTTCGATATAGCATACGCATTTCTGCCTTCTCACCCCAATCCATTGGGAAAGAAGATTTTGTTAATGAATGTATGTATAAAACTTTGCACGAGCATAGTATTTGTTTTCAGACAAACAGACAAACAAATATCGTTTATTCTTGTACAGAATGAAGGTTCATAAATGTTCATAGATGTTCATAAATGAATAAAATTAAGAGTGATAAATTGACAAGCCTTGCCTTAATTCAAGTTTACAAACAACGATACAGCATATTCCAGCTATAAACTATGAAAACTATAGCAACCAGCCTGCCATGCAAAAGAACGTTCCACATTATATACAGTGCTGGGATTAGCGGTGCTAATTTTCAAAACTGTTTGCGAAACAGGTAGCGGCGCTAAGTTTTTAGAGAAAGTCAATCGCTAATTTTCCAAAACAACTCGTACAAGTTTTGATATGATTTACTCTCTTTGTCAATATTTTATAATTTCTTTCAGTTCCAGTTTGTAAATTTGAATTAAATATAGACGTATAAATTGAATAGAATTTATTCTTCCGTTAATTTGTTTTCCCTATTAATATATACGAAAGAAACTCGACTCCTACATGAAAATTTTTTCATTTTCGTAGACTATAACGTCACATTTTTGTGCCTCAGCAACCAATTATATGAAGGTGTGTGCTAATATATGTAAGTAAATTATGGAAGGCAGAACATACTATATAAATTGGAGTGTTTTCAGAAAAAAATAGCGACAAAATTGACGTTAGCGTAGCGGCGCTAACTGTAGAAATGCTTAGCGTTAGCGTTAGCGGCGCTAAATTTTATGGTAGTCAGCATTAGCGTTAGCGGCGCTAACTTTAGGAGTTAGATGGCACAGCACTGACTAGATACATATGCCAATCGTTACATTACTACAAGGCCTATATACAGTATATATGTGGAAATTATATAAGAAATACTTAAATTTACGCGGCTCAGATCATAAAAAGATAATCGTTCTACTCTTTCATCTGCAAATAAAAGTTGGAAGTTGAAGTGCGTGGGTATTTGGGTATTTTTTATTACTTTTCACCGTTTTCATTTACATGAAGACATCTGTATACATCAATGAATATTTATGAATTATTTTCTTATTTCTCGTGGAAAATAAAACAATGAATGCATCACTGTAACCATTAACATATTTAGAGTTCATTCACACTTGGCAGAAGGTATAGAATATAATTAATGGTAAAATCTATTTCTAGTATTGGTAAAGAACAAAAATTTGTATGTCTAGTTACTTTTTTATGCACGAAGGAGGGGCCAAGGGTGAATACTCGCAAAAACGCTCCATCCCCGATAGAGGAAGAAAAGAACTAAAATCAAGGTCCAGGGTTTTTTAAGATGCCTGGGCACTCTGCGTTTGAAAGATTGGAGGTCATAAACAGGGGAAAAGATGGATTGAAGAAGATTGTTCCAGAGTTGACCGGTTGAGTAGATGAAAGACGGAAAATATCGATCGTTGGAGAGTTGGACAAAAAAGGAATGAAACTGTGTCGGAAGTCTGGTACTGCGTGCTCTCCTTAAAGTAGAAGGCACGCAGTTAGAGAGTTCAGAAGAGCAGTGTCCGTTATAATAGTGATAGTAAAGAGAGAGTGAGGCAACATTGCGGCGAATAGAGAGGGATTGAAGACAGTCAGTAAGAGACGGGGAATTGATGAGACGAAAAACCTTTGATTTCACTCGGTCAAGTAGAACTTTGTCGGTTGAGCCACCCGACACATGAGAAGTATACTCTATACAGGGGCGGACAAGATTCCTGTACAGAGACAGCAACTGAGTTGTGGATTGTTGTCGATAAGGGGATAGTCGTGTGGAAGATTTGACGAGAAGAGAGATGAAAGAACTAAGTGTTTGAGGCATTAAAAGCAAAAAGGTCTACTCTTCCCCAATTAGAGATAGTCGAAAAATCAGAGGTCAGGTTCATCACGGCCGTCTTACACGCAACATGGAATGACTGTTGAGAGGGACGCGTTGGGAATCGGGAGAAGTGAAGAGTGGAATCATTGGCATAGGAGTGGATAGGAGAAGAAGTGCGACTTAATAGCTCACTGATAAATAAAAGAAAAAGAGTGGGTGACAGGACAGAGCCCTGAGGAACATCACTATTAATAGCTTTAGGAGAAGAACAGTGGCCATTTTGAACCACAGCTATAGATCGGTCAGAAAGGAAATTGAGTTGAGCACAGATAGGGCAGAAAAAACATTTTTGGAAGAGATTCTAATTTCAGACATAATTAAGTCAAAGGGATGAGTAGATGGAGGAACAGCACAGAATCGTCCAGGGTTGAGTTGGAGGTGAAAGTTTGAGCGAAGAGCTCAGCTTTATCGGGAGAAGAGACGGCAACTGAGCCGTCGAGTGGAAAAGAGGAGGGAAAGAAGAAGTAAAGCTGTTGGAGAGGTTCTTGGCTAAGTGCCAGAAAGAGCTAGAAGAATTAGAATTGAAAAGGTTTTCACCTTTTCGTCTGATGAAAGAATTCGGCAAAGTGAAGAACAGATTTTGCACGTGTTTGTATGTATTAAGTTAAGGTGTATATATCCATCTCATAATTGTAAGGTGAGTGAAAAATTGTCACTTATTTTAGAGCCAACATTTCTGGGGTCTTGTGGCATAATTTTTGGGCATTGGCAGCGTCCTTTCTACTCTTTTGTTGAATGCGGCACTGATAGAGCGTGGTATTATAGAGAGCTCTCTTGCAATTCAGTTTGGTAGTTTAGATATAGGGTTGTTGCACCGTGCAGTGGTGCAGGTTGTGTTGTTGTCGTTGCAAGGTTTAGAAAGAAGACCGTAAATAGTGCCACTTTTTAAATTTTTTTTGCTACTGAGGCCTAAAGTAGGCCCACATCGAGTTAACAACCCTGAAGTAGGACCGAATAGGACCACCAAGTCCATAAAGTCTGTTTTAATCTAGCTGAACTTAGGCTATATGTTAAAGTAGCCCTTCAGAGTTTGGCTGTTCAAGGCTCAGCTGGAATTTCGAACTCAATAATAAAAATGGATTGACAATAAGCTGAGTCAGGAGTTGGATAGCAACGGTACCTTCTGAAAGCCTCCTCTCTGTTGCGGATAACACTAGAACAAGCAAAGTTAAACCAAGGTTTCTTTGCATTAGTAGTGTGAATAGAATATGGATATGGAATGTACGTTTCCAAGTCCGAGAGAATCACCTCCGTGATGCGCTCAGAGCACTCGAAGCGGCCCCGGCCACGGAAACAATAATCATTCCATGGGAAATCAGAACAGTACTGCCTAAGGGCTTCCCAACCAGCGGCGCCAAAGTGCCAAGGGCGCCTCTTCGTAGGAGGATTCAAAGTCCAAACTGGAGCGATAAGACAAGAATCAGATATAAGATTGTGGTAGGAGGAACCCAACGGAGATAAAATTTTGACAGAGTAAGAAGGATGAGAGATGAGAAATAAATCCAGAATGTTGAACCTATCTCCAAGGCGATTGGGGATACTACGGGTCCCGGTGCTGTACAATCTGTACTAGGTCATTCAGGATAGAGAAATTGTAAGTTAGTTTACCAGGAATGTCAATGAAATGAGAGGAAAGCCAAAGGTGGTGGTGTACTTTAAAATCTCCTTAAAGAGGAAATTTCAACGAAAGGAGAGTGAGATAGAATGCATTCCACTTTGGAAGTGAGGTAGTGAAAGAGTTGTGGATCGTTAGTAAAATTAGAAGAAAGGTAGATAGCGCAGATGTATTTAGTTTGAGATTGGCATGTAAGCCGTAGCCAGAGGGTGTAGAATTCGAAGGATTCAAGTTCGAGAATACGAGAGCAAGTTAGGTCGTTGCGTACATATCCGCAACATCCACCTTTGGAATAAAATTGAGTATAGAGAAAGTAAGAGAGCACAGAAAAGGGGTTTCTGTCAGTCGTCCAAGGCTTCTGAGTTTCAGTGAGGAAGAGAAGGTGACGTTTAATGTTAATGCGCATAGTGCACAGAAGTGTTACTTCCGAAGCGACTTACTTTGATGGGTGTAAGTATTTCAATAGACACTTTTAAACATTTTAACTTCATTTGTCTGTAAAAGAAAATGTGTCCTAATTAATTAATTTTAGTTTAACTTTTTGAAAGCGGACTGCTTATTTTGACTCTTGTTCATAAAAATGAGTTGCCTATAAAATCATAGTAATGTTCATAATTGTTTATCCTCCTTCGCAACGCAAAGGTCACACGACGGAAGGAACCTACAGCTTTACTCATACGTGGGATGTGAACCATCTACGGGTCGCTACATCATCTGAACGCGGAGAACAATCACCTATCCAGCTACTGAACGGACTTAAACATCGGGACCAGCGATGTAGACGAGACCACCATGGCCGAGCCCGAGACCGAGACCAGAAAAATGGTCTCGAGATTGGTCTCGAGTCCGAGATCGAAACCGAAACCATTTGCAATTTTGGCATGTACCGTATTTAGTACAGTAACCCCCGATACGCGCCCCCCATTTGCGCGGTTTCGGATTAACGCGGTCCAAAAAATATTATTTTTTTTATAAAAGAGACACTTGAGTGTTATTTTTTATTTATTTATTACATGTTATTACTAATTTTTACTAATTTTTTACAGATGAGTTTATATACTTATTTATTTATTTATTTAATTAATATTATTTTTTTTTGCAGATAATAATAATAATTATTATTATTATTATTATTATATTTTATTTTATTTAATTTAATTTTGGGGGCTTCTTGGGGTTGGGGGGCCCGTGATTATCACATGAAATTATAAATTATAGTTCCCCAATTTACAAGAATTCATTTTACGCGGAAGGTTCAGGAACGCATCTTCCGCGTAAATTGGGGGATTACTGTACTGTGTACACTGTAATGCCTAATTCCTGAGCTCTGTACTTCACATTCAGGAATAAAGATTGTAAAGAGGTTATCAAGTGATAATTGCAAAATTTACTCGTAATTTATTTACAAATTTATAGTTTGTGACATTTTTCAGCAGTTAACTGCCTACTTAAAACAAGATAAGTGTTTCTTGCACTTGAGGAAAAACACCATGGCTGAAGCCGAGACTGAGACCTAAGCACCCGAGACCGAGACCAGTAAAAGGTCTCGAGTCCTACATCGCTGTAAGGTACTTCGTGGTGGCTGATATTGTAACACCAATTCCCGTCGATCAGCGAAGTGTAATTGGGTCTGAAGAGTAGTTGATGGGAGACCGTCCTCCGTGTCCAAACTATTTTGCGACCCGTGGTTTAGATCCCGCGTAAAGTTGCAATATAAATGTAAGTTATTTTTCGCTGTTATTTGGAATGTATTAATGAAACTCAATACATTATTGATTAATTACGCATTTTTTAATATTTTTTAGGAGCGTTTTTTGTTCAGAAATATTATAGGATACTTTCTCCCACACAATCCTACAATCCTACAATCCTACAAAGTAACAACAGCAATAAAAAACTTTAAAAATATGGGATCATAACCAGAATGACATTTAATTACCAGATCTGGCCCAAATAGGCCTGAAAGCCATTCTTCTTGGGTAGAGAAGATAATTACCGTAAATTAATTTATATACAATTGTTTTCACGTTACGAGCGAATATGAGAAATACCGTTTTATAAAATACTCCTTTTCCGCGTTAGTCGTGATGTCAAGTCTTTTGCCCTTTTCATATTAATAGAAAAAAGCTCATCTTAATGACATTCTTTTGCCTTTGTTGCTCTTGTCAGAACCTCCGAAAGCGAGCATAATTTGTGTGTGTGTGTGTGTGTGTTTTTCAAGCCACTGAAATGCAGCACTACAATGCTTCAAAATTCTCTTGTTTCAGACACTTCAAAAGCATTATATTTCCACCTGTTCCCAATATATTCCCATTTTCCAACTTACATACAAAATTAACTAATAGTATATATTTTTTTCTGGCGGAACGCGCCGGAACGGCGTCCTGGTACCTTTTATTTTCAATATGCAGAAGAAAATTTCACGTTTTTATTTTCATTCCGATTTTATTTTAATTTTTTTAAAAAAAAAATTTTTTTTTTTTTGTTACATGACAAAATTTTAGGGATAGGAAAAACGCTTTTTTTTTTTGTATTGGGATGGTCAAGGGGTGAGATGGGGTAACAAATGACAAAGGTTGTAGGCAATTATTAGCAGAGCTCCGGAACTTTTCTTTCCAGAAAAAAACCCACTGTAATATATCTTTTTTTTATGCAGGAAGGATATATATATATATATATATATATATATAAAAGGGCTACGTCGTGGCCGATGTCGTAACACCGCTTCCCGGAGATCAGCGAAGTTAAGCGACATTGGGCTGGGTAGTAGTTGGATGGAGACCGTCCTCTGCGCCCAGATTATGTAGCGACCCGTGGTTCGGATGCCACGTAAAGCTGTAGGTCCCCTCCGTCATATGACCTTAGATGTTGCGAAGGAGGTTAAACAACCCCAATTAAAAAAAATATATATATAATATATATCAGGGCTGGCAGGTCGGACCCGGACCCAGATCCGGGTTTAACCCGAAAGTGAGATAAGACCCGGACCCGGACCCGATAGTGAATTAGAAAAAAGACCCGGACCCGGACCTGAAAGTGAATTTTAAAATTGACCCAGACCCAGACCCGACCCGAAAGTGAAGGACCCGCACAGCCGTGTTTTTAGTTTACAAAATTTATGTGTGCGCCTTTAGATTTGGCAACAATGTATTGAATTATCACTCCACCCTCCAAATAACTCACTGGAAGTGGAGAGTTAACGGTGACGGAAGAATAGCCTAATCCTAATATATTTTATTGTTTGTTTGTGAGTTGTGAGTTGAAAAAGAATTGCGACAAAAGGAAAGACTTCTCCAGAAGGAAGGACGAATTCAAACTGTGTCACTGAGTGCGAAGTTTGATGTAGGTGCGATACAGTTTGAAAAATGTCCTCGCTTCGCGAAAAAGAGAGATTCAGCTGGGAAACTGATCCATCAAGATCCCATGAAATGGTGGATGGAAATGGGAGGAAAATTAAAAGGCAGCCTTGGTAGCATTGCCTACTCCGTGCACACAAATTAGCGTTGAAAGATTGTTCTCCGATCTAAGCTTCATTCTGAACCCGCAAAGAAATTCTCTTTCGCAATCATTAGTAGACGCAGTATTGTGCTTGCGATCGAACGGTGGTGGGGAACAAAGTCTTCTCAAAAAAAATAGTGTAGAATAGTCCTAATAAAAATATTTCAGTTAAGAAGCGCATATATATATATATATATATATATATATATATTATATATATATATATATATATATATACACACCGTATATACTGTGTATATTCAAAATAAAAAAATCAGTTAAAAATTCAGAAATCTCTTTCCTGTCTTGCCACAACTTTCAATCTAAATTCTAGAAGAAATAAGTATAGGCTATGCCGCTATATCAATATCTGTTTTAAAGGAGTTCACAGAGGTGCTACTATTCGGCGGTCTACCTTTTAATTATAGCTTCTTATCTTCTTATTAGGTTAATTGTACGCCCTTGACGATTGGTTAGGTTAAGTCGTGATATTTTCGTTAAAACTAACGAAAATATCACGACTTAACCTAACCAATCATCAAGG
The DNA here is from genome assembly GCA_023014485.1 of Bathynomus jamesi. NCBI lineage: Eukaryota > Metazoa > Arthropoda > Malacostraca > Isopoda > Cirolanidae > Bathynomus > Bathynomus jamesi. The sequence goes on along the minus strand of JAJOZX010003289.1, from coordinate 14,452 downwards.
GCGTACTGTAATATGCGGTCTACCGTTAGTATGCGGTAGTAGTATGTTTAACTTCTTTAATAATTCCTTAATTGTGTAAATTAAATTATAATTCCTTTCAATTCATTTTCAATTCCTTTTAAATATTTTGAACGGTAGACCGCATACTACAGTAGAAACTTAACAGTAGACCGCATACTACAGTAGAAACTTAACGGTAGACCGCATACTACAGTAGCACCTTCACAGAATATGTTGCCCTCAAAATATAAAGACAATATTACTATCAAATGACTTTAATTATTTCATATTATCGGTTTTATTTTTGTTTTTTTAAGATAAACAAAGTATTTAATTTTAATGCAAGAAGATGATAATTTCCATTTGAGTTCACTCAAAAACATAGAATTTGTTTTCACAAAATTAATTAAAATTTAGAATAAGGGGGCTGAAGAGATCAATCATACATCGTACTTTGCCCCTTAGCAATGCATGTATAACTATACCTAGGTACTATTAAATATTAATACAATTAATACACCTACTTTCAAACATTTCCAAAATCGGATTAATTAATATATATGGTTAGGCTACTACCGTATAGCCATATAATGTTTTACTATGTTTCAGAAAACATGTTAATGTAGCTACGGTAGCAGTCTTATTACCTATCCTATACCAGATTATAATTATTACATTTTTAATAATGGACCCGACCCAGACCCGGGTCATATACTGAAAGACCCGACAGGACCTGAAAATGAACTTTCGGGTCCGACCCGGACCCGGACCAGGAACCGAAAGTAAATTAGAAAAATGACCCGGACCCGGACCCGGACCGGAAAGTAAATTAGAAAAATGACCCAGACCCGGACCCGACCCGAAAGTGATAGACCCGCACAGCCCTGGTATATATATATACATATATATATATATAGGAGGGGCGACAAGCTTGACTTTCGCGAAATGAGGAATCATCGCGCGGAACCTTTGTAAGGTTGTAAGGTAAGGTGTGTGTATATATATATATACAGTATATCCTTTGAAAATTAGGAGCAAGTGTAGTTTACGTCCCCCTGTGGTGCCTAGTGTAGTTTACGTTCCCCAACTTTGTCCGCATATACTGTACCTAATCAAATAAAATGTTAAAACTAACGAAAATATTACGATTTAACCTAACCAATCGCCAATATATATATATATATATATATATATATATATATATATTGACGATTGATTAGGTTAAGTCGAATATTTTCGTTAGTTTTAACGTTTTATTTGCTGGATTCATTTAAAAAATGTCTCCTAAAGATCCTATTGTAGTTTACGTTCCCCAACTTTGACCTAGTGTAGTTTGTGTCCCCTTTTGCGTCAGGTAGACGTAAACTACACTTGCTCCGAAAATTATTTTGAAAATATTCAATATTTATAATAAGAACTGAAATGAGCTGTAAAAGTTATAGAGAGTTTACAATTATGAATAAATAAAATGTACGACATTTACTGTCTATATAATAGAAATGAAGGCTAGTCTGCGAAACCTATATGTATCAAAACAGCAGACGAGATATAATTATTACTACACAGGAAACAGAGGCATGAATTCTGTAGAATACGCTATTCTGTGTAATTTTAACCACAAACTTATTTAATTAAATTCATGTACATGTCTCATACTGTACACAATTTCCGTCGATGACTTTGTCACTTACGGATTTTGCGTGCGTGCGTAGAACGTAGCAGTTTCCTGATATTTTACATACAGGATAGAATAACTCGATATTTTTTAAGAGCATCATATCCTTGCTTTAATAAAAAACAAATTTATATCGAAACTTTGAGGTCTAATGGGTTGACATTTTATTTTCGCATTTATTTTTAGAGGTTGTATTTAAAAATAGATAAGTGAACCCCCTAATGTGAAAGTATCTTTTCATTTTCTATAATGTACCTTTTTATAATAAATTAGTGCACTGCAGATGTGATATTATTTTATAATAAAAATACTACACATTTATAAGTTTACTTTAAATTTAATATCATTATATTTGTTTATGTAATATATTAATTCTAATAGTGTTCGGTGTATGGGGTTTGTTTTGATATTTCCTATTGACACATTCGCGGCCATGTTTAATGGTACATTAGTCGAAGTGAAATTGTTCGTGTAGGCTAAAGAAGTGTATTTTGGCCTAAAAATTACGTTGGTTGTATATTAAAATATTAAGAGTGATAGTTTTTGTCGTTAGTAAGTTCCTAACAATAATATAATGTACATTGTTAAAATTATAAATTTAACAATTAATTTTAGTCTGTTGAAGTAGGTCTCAAGGTTAAAAAATTCAATCCTGATTTCGGCTTCATCTCTTGAAATCTCGCAGTAAAAGGTAAGATTAAAAGACAATTATGTACAAACATCAAAGATTGGACTGGGTTAGGTAGTAGTATCAGGGTTGCCAGATTGGCCCATTTGTGGCCAAATTTCATAAAATTGGCCCATTTGAAAAGCGTTTGGCCCCAGAAAAATTTATTTGGCCCCAAACCTAGTTTTGGTCCCGTATTGGCCCTTTTTGCAAATGTATCCCAATTCCAATTATTTAGACCAAATAGAGGCACAATATAGAAAAATTAACATTGTCAACTGGAAAGAAGAAGTTTTTGCAGAATCTATTCCTGATGATGCTGCTAAATTTTGGAAAGGTGTTCTCAAACATGGTAGGGATAATCTCTAGGAGCGCTCCATTTTTCAATATTAAACATATACCATTTGAAAGTTCTAAAACTATAGGTGTGTTTGAACCAGCATCCATTATAGGTGACTCTCAAGTGAGGGGCCTAGGATCTAAATTACCTAGAGGTAGCATAGCTTACTGTTATCCAGGTGCAGGGATAAATAGAATTAGTAATAAAATTATAGAAAAAGGATCTGGTATTGACCTAACTGTACCAAAGAATATGGTTATACATGTAGGTGGAAATGATATAAAGGGTAAGCACTCCGAAGAAATCATGGAGTCATATAAATAGCTATTAACAAAGTTAAAGGAACGGAGACCTAACCTTAAAACATCTATCACAGGTATAATTCCCAGGATACATGAGAATAATAAGTGGTACTCACAAGCATTATATATAAATAGTAGGCTTAAGACACTATGTCAGAGCATGGAAATTACATATATCGAACTGTGGAATAAATTTTACAAAAAAGAGAGTTCTATAACAGAGATGGAATTCACCTTAATAGTAAAGGAACTGATTTACTATCAAAGATTGTATCATATAATTGACTAAAAACTAAAGGAATAGGCCAAATTAGTACAAATACCAATACTCTTGATAACAATAAACTAATAAAAAATATAATCAAAACTCAAAAGAAAAAGGTCAACAAAGAAAGTAAAAGAGATGCAAATAATATACCATCACAGAACAAGAACCAGACTAAATTACAAGCAAAATATTCCAAGGGTTCTTTGTCATTTTTCTATGTAAATGCAAGAAGTATCCGAGATAAAATAAATGAATTCAAGGCATACATAGGTATTGAAAATCCTGATGTTATGATTGTCACTGAAACTTGGACAAAATTCAGTACGATACCAAATAGTCTATTTAGTGAAAGAGATAATACCATTACTTATGAAATTGATGGCTATGAACTTTTTTATTATGAACGTAAATATTCAGAGGGTGGCGGAGTATTTATTTATGCCAAGACAAATCTGAATCCAGTTGAAGTTACCTCTGTTAAAGAGGAAATAGTTGAATCTGTATGGATAGATATTGGGCATAAAAATGCCAGGAAAATCAGGATAGGGGGTATTTATAGACCACCTGAGGGATGTTCAGTTGGAGGAATCCCCAAAAGTAGAGAAGAAAATAAGTATGTAGAAAATCAACTTATTGATGAAATAAATAAAGCAATGACAAGCAATATTATTATTGTTGGAGATTTCAATTATAGGCATATAGACTGGGAAATATTACAAACACCAGAAAGTAATGAGAGATTCTTAGACTGTATAATTGAGAATGGTTTAACCCAGTTAGTAAAGGAGCCAACCAGGGCCATGCCATTCTAGATTTAATTCTAACAAATAATCCAGATACCTTCCAGGATATCTCGGTTTCAGAAACACTAGGTTCAGGTGATCATTGTATCCTTCGGTTTAATATTGTTTGTAATTCAAGACCTAGTGAAAATAAAGTAGAAGTTCCAGATTTTAAAAGAGGAAATATAAATGGACTAGTAAATGATCTGTGTCTAATAAATTGGACAGATATTCTACAGCCTGAACAGACAGTAACTAGTATGTGGGAAAAATTTAAAAGTATAATAATGAACATACAAAGGAAGCATATCCCACAGTGTAAAATCAGAACTGGAAAAAATAAAAAAAACCTTGGATAAACTGCAATGTAAAAAGAGCAATCAGAGAAAAAAAAAAGCATTTCATAAATTCAAAAGAACTAAAAATGGCACAGACTCCGAAATATATAAAAGTAAAAGAAGCATTTGCAAGAAAGTAATCAGAGATAGCAAACGAGACCTGGAAAAAAGCCTAGCCAAGAATTCAAAAAACAATCCTAAGAAGTTTTTCAGTCACTTCAATTTGAAAAGTAGAGTGAAAAAGAAAATTGGCCCCCTCCATATAGATGATAAAACTATAGATGATGATCTTGAAATAACTGAAGAACTAAACAAATACTTCTCATCAGTATTCACAAATGAAAATTTAAATAATATTCCTGATCTTATACTACCAGGACAAGATAGAGAAATAAATGAATTAAGGGTAACAAAACTAGATATCTAAAAGCAATAGATAAATTAAAAATGGAAAAATCTCCAGGGCCAGATGAAATGCATCCAATAGTCATAAAAGCTGCCAAAAAGAATATAGCACAGGCACTAGAAATTATTTTTAATAAATCATTGATATGTACTGAAATTCCAGAGGATTGGAAGAAAGCAAATGTGGCTCCAATCTTTAAAAAAGGAAATAGAAACTTGGCAAAAAACTACAGACCCATCAGCCTCACCTCCATTATTTGCAAATTACTCGAAAGTATCATTAGAGGTAAAGTTACTGAGTTCCTTGAAGAGTGCAACCTTATAAATGATAGCCAGCATGGCTTTCGAAATGGAAGGTCCTGTCTAACCAACTTGATTGAATTTTATGATGGAGTCCTATTGCATTTGGACAATAAAGAGCCAGTAGATATAGTATACTTAGATTTTGCAAAGGCATTTGATACTGTTCCTCATGCAAGATTGTTGGTAAAAGTTAGAGCCCATGGTATAAGAGGTCATATAGCTGATTGGATAGAAGAATGGCTGAGAAATAGAAAACAGAGTTCATCTAAATGGAAATAAGTCTACTTGGAGACCCGTATTGAGCGGAGTCCCACAGGGGTCTGTTCTGGGACCTCTGCTTTTTGTTGTCTATATAAATGATCTAGAGAAGGGCCTATCATGTAAAACCTCAAAATTTGCTGATGATACAAAATTAGGCCATAATGTTAAGTCAGTAGCAGGAGCAATGACAATACAAAAAGACTTAGACAGAGTAACAGCCTGGGCAGATAAGTGGGAGATGAAATTTAATGTTGATAAGTGCAAGGTTATGCATATTGGGCCAAAAAATCCAGAATTTGAATACAATATGAATGGAATTTGGATTAAAAATGATGATAAAGAGAAAGACTTGGGTGTCACTGTGACAAATGAACTTAAACCCTCAAATCACTGTATGGTAATCAGAAATAAAGCAAATGCTAGACTCAATCTCATGCAGACACACATTGAATACAAATCACCCAATATTATAAAGCAACTATACATTTCATATGTGAGACCCCTCCTCGAATACTGCATTCAATTTAATAGTCCCTATTTGATACAAGATATTGAAAAAGTACAGAAACGAGCAACAAGAATGATCCCATCTCTAAGACAATTGACATATAAGGAAAGACTGGCGTATCTAAGCATGTTCTCATTAAAAAGGAGGTGGTTAAGGGGTGATATGATAGAGGTGTATAAAATGATAAAAGGGTTGGATAAGATAGATTTTGAGTCTCTTTTCATTAAAGATCACAATAATCAGACTAGAGGTCATAGTATGAAATTATTTAAGCCAAGATGTAGAACAAATTTAAGAAAACATAGTTTTACAAACAGAGTAATTAAGTTTTGGAACAGTCTGACAGAAGAAGTGGTGACTTCAGATACACTTGATTCTTTCAAAAGAAGGTTGGATAGTTTGATGTCTGCAAGGGACATCTGGTGATGGTGTTTAAGCCCATTTTTATTGCATGAATGGTACTAGTTTATTTCATATATATTATGTGCATTTGGGTGATAGATCCCACAGCTCAACACAGGTGTTGTGGGATATAGGGAGGCAGCATCTTGGGTTAGGGGATACTCTCTGTCCTTACACACCCTATTTAAAGAGATTCCTCTGCCGAGCGGTGCCCCCCATAGTACTGTGAGGTATTGAAAAACTCATGATCTTCACTTGCCCCACAAACACCTTTAAATGGGAGACCCAAAATGGGTGCACACACATTTCTACATTACTGTACAGTCTTTACAGCCACACCTACACTTTTCCTCTAAGTATATATATTGTAATGTATATGGATGTAAATTGTGACTTGGTCCGCAATTGATATGGACCGTGACTTATTTTTGGTTGGCATGGTACTGGTATTGATGGGTACCATAATGAAATTGACTGGATTCTTTGGATCTGATATATTTGCATGTCAGTTATAAATAGATATAGTGTGTAACATATTTGTGGATAGTAGCCTATTATGACTTTGATCCTCTGGATCCAGAGATTCTATCTTTAGTTTTAAATTGATAATTAATTAGTTTTAAATTGATAATTAATTAGTTTTGTAAAAATTGGTTATTGCCAATGTACAGGCAGTTTTTACATAGTGGAGCCACCTCGATGGGCCGAAGTGGCCCCTAGTGTGCCCACTATAAAAATTTCTTATGTTTCTTAAAGCTCACATTTTTCTGAGTCTAAAAATGTAGTAATCCAAAAGTATCAATAGCAAATAAAAAGTACTGGTAACGATTTAATTAATTGTTTGATGTGTGAAGTTATTAACTACATTATAAAGGTTGGCTAAGTTATAAATCTTCAGTCTGTGTTGCAAGATGGTATTTTTGGTAATTGTTACACTAACCTAATCTAACATGAATATGTTATTACCGTACATTATCATTTGTATAATTTAGGTCTTGGGGGGTACAGGGGCGGAGCCCTTGTAAAGATCACGCATCACAAATTGATCAGTATAGGGTTTTATATTTAAACCTAGTTACTTTTTGTTTGCTATTGATACTTTTGGATTACTACATTTTAAGACGGGGGGGGGGGGGGGGATATGAGCTTTCAAATGGTATATGTTTTACAAGTATGTTTAATATTGAAAAATGGAGCACTCCTAGAGATTTACCATTTATTAGTGGAGTGCTACCCCTTTAAATTGGCCCTTTGGCATTTGGCCTTTTTTGGCAGTTTTGGCCCTTTTTGATGCTCAATCTGGCCCCATGAGATAAAAAAAGTCTGGCAACCCTGAGTATTTGGCAAGTATTTGAGTTTTAAAATGAGCTGAGCCCTTCACTTTCAAGTTGGTCCCTAACTGTTAAAACTTGGACCTGAGGTTAGGCCTATCTGGCTAGCTTAAGCGAGACTTTTCCAAGTAGGCTTGAACCTAGGTTAGTCTCTGATTTGGGCTAGTAGTAAGCCCCTAGCTTTCAGAATGTAGCAGAAACTTTTAACTGAAAATCAAGAATTTTTTTAGTGCAGAATTCATTTTCATAATTTTGATTGACCTGTAACTTAGGCCTACCAAGCCTTCTGCTAGTCATCCTAGTATGAGAAGTGACAAATTCTAGAAAAAGAGAAGTGACTGCAAATCTTATAGAAACTGGAAAAGTGACACAAATACTTTATCTGACAGCAATATATAAAAGGCAAGAAAATATTAAATTTAATGGAGACCAGTTTTTGAGACTTGTTACAAAGATTCTGATTGGCCAAAATTGGGTGATATCCTATTTTGGTGTCCCAAATTATTCAAGTAACCAGTTAGGTCAACTGTACATCCTTGATGATTGGTTAGGTTAAGTTGTGATATTTTCGTTTAAACTAAGGAAAATATCAGGGTAATGGTTCAGAATACAGGTGCCACTTAATTAAGCAAAATTTCGAAAAATACCATAGAGACAAAGTTGTTTCTCTCATTCAAATACGTTGATTGCATGTGTCGCATAGTAAAAAAAAACTAAGTTAGAAAATTATGAAAAAATATAATAGTTACTATGAATCTAGGAAATTTTGAGTTGGCAACCCTACTATCGTTCATTCACTTCAGTTTGAAAATGGCTTTGGTCTGTGACGGATGTGCGGTGATGCTAGTAGAGCTCGCGGCTGTGTTGAGAACTTGATTCATCATGTGCCCTAGATGAAGAATAAAAAAGTGCATAACTTAACATGTTATTACATTATCATTTGTATAATTTAGGTCTCAGGGGTGTGGGGGCGGAGCCCCTGTAAAGATCACGCATCACAAATTGATCGGTATAGGGTTCAGGGTATAAGGGTATTTTTTCCACCAAAACATGCTAAAACCATTGGTTTCCTGTTGTTTAGGATAAATCTGACCATCGCTATTACAGTAAATTATTGCTTATGCTGTGTTCCCCCACCCAAAACCCTCGGTTCCAATGGTGGTCCTCCCAGATTGTAGGAGGGGTTGGGGGGGTGAAATCACTTCAAGCAATAATTTACTGTAATGGCGATGGTCAAATTCATCCTAAACAACAGGAAACCAATGGTTTTAGCATGTTTTGGTGGAAAAAACACAAAAATTGAGGTGGCGCCCCTATTCTGAACTGTTACCAATATCAGGACTTAACCTAACCAATCATCAAGGGTGTACAGTTGACCTAACTGGGTAGTCAATTAACCAAATTAACATAATCAAGTAATTTGAAAGTGTGTTGGAGTGCCATTTATTTTTGGTTGGTTGACTAATTTGGGACACCAAAATAGGATATTGTCCAAAATTGATCATATGGGAAATAACTACCGTAATGAACCTAAAATGACTATTGGCAATATCTTATTTTGGTACCTATCCCAAATTATTTAACTTACAAAATAAACAAATAGTATCCCAAATACAAGCAATTGGTGAATGTGTATATTTAGTCACTTCCTGCATGTACGATAGTGCAGTATACTGTGTGATATACTTGTCTATGTATGAAAAGTAAATACTCACATTTTTGGTAAAAGTTGCTTAACTCTTTCAAGTCTCCTGGGACTTAAAGCATATATGGTACATTACTGTTTTACTAGTTAGAAAATTTTAAATTAGTCTTAAAAGGGTTAAAATTAATGAAAACCTATTTGAAAATTATTGAATGCCTAATTAGGTCAACTGTATGCCCTTGATGATTGGTTAGGTTAAGGCATGATGCTTTTTGTTTAAACTAACAGAAATATCACTACCTAACCAATCATCAAGGGCATTCAGTTGACCTAACTAAGTATTCCAGCCATGTTTTCTCATAAGAAATCAACAAAAATGATTCATCAAAACAAAGCTAATACTGTTAAATAATTTGGGATGCTATTTGTTTATTTTTGGTTGGTTGAACAATTTGGAATGCCAAAATAGGATATTGCCGTGACTACCTAACCAGTGTGATCTGGTCTCTGCAAAACTTAATATGGTAAATATGGTATTTGTTTTAGCACAGTGTATTTTGATGAAAACATTTTTCTGGTCAATTTTTAGTTGTTTTGCATGAATCTGACATCCATTTCCTGTGCAAATATGTAGTTTTTGAGGTATCTTCACTTAAAGATATTGCAAAAACTATGCATTTGCACAGAAAACAGATACAGGAATACCTCAAAATTTGTTGTTTTGCAGATTCATCATCAATCTTTTACTACCTATAGTTTCGCAATCCATTGTCATATTTGCAGATTTGTCATTTTTTTTTTAAAATGTGAAAAAAAATGATCAAAATTGCTGAAATTCAACTGTTTACCAAGTAGAATTTGATTGTTTAATAACATAATACAGTAAAATGTTTTCTCATTGAAATGTTATAATCTACCTCAAATTTCATCATTTTGTATTTTGTTGTTATTCTGGAATGAATTAACAATGAATTTAGAGGTATTCCTGTATCAGATTCATGCAAAACAACTAAAAATTGACCAGAAAAATGTGTGTTCATATTTTCCTAATGAATAACCTAACCTAATCTAACACAACATATTGGGAATATGTACAGCTGATAACTAAATGAAGAGTGAAAAAAATCAATATATTGCGAATACAGCTACTAAATGAGGAGTGAAAAAAAAAAAAAAAAAAATGGTGAAATCACTAGATAAAATCTAGATGGCTATGGAGCACCTGACCTCTGATCTTTCTGCTATCTCTGATTGGAGCAGAGAAAACCTTGTGGCTTTCAATGCCTCAAAAACTCAAGTTCCCCCATCTGTCTACTCATCACAATCTTCCACTTGATTATCCCCTTACCTTCAACAACACACAACTCAGTCCTTCCTCTTCTCTTAACATTCTTGGTGTTTCTTTTTCTCATGATCTTTCCTGGAAAGATCACACATACTCTTTCTAAAACAGCTTCTAAGAGGTTAGGTGTGCTGTACTGCCTCCACAGTTTCTTCACTCCTGCTCAGTTGCTGTCTCTGTACAAGGGTCTTGTTTGACCCTGTATGGAGTATGCTTCTTGTGTGTAGGGTGGTTCAACCCACACAGCCATACTTGAATGAGTGGAATCAAAGGCTTTTTGTCTTGTCAGTTCCTCACCTCTTACTGATTATCTTCAATCTCTCTCTTTGCCACAATGTTGCCCCACTCTCTCTCTACTATCACTATCATAATGGACATTGCTCTTCTGAACTCTCTAACTGCGTGCCTCCTCCTTTAAGGAGAGCACGCAGTACCAGACTTTCTATACTTTCTCATTCCTTTTCTGTCCAACTATCTAATGCAAGGGTTAATTGGTACAGTCAACCCTCGTTATAACGGACTAATAGGGGGGGAAAAGGTGTCTGTTATAGCCTATTGTCTGATATAACCGACGGTACTGGTAACCTACGGTATACGTATACGATACGGTAATGGAGATACTATATATAGTGATGAGTCGTTTTTTATTGTGTCGTTTTTTTTGTTTTTTTTTGTCATTTTTTTTTGTTTAAAATGAAGATAGTCTGTTTTTTTTGTTTTTTATTGTTTTAAACTTATTCCATATTTTTCTTCCTTTAATCTAATAAGTATATTAGTATTACCTATAATTTACTATACTACCATGCTTATACGGTTATACCTAGTATATGTATATAGTCATCTTTTAGAAAAACTGAATCACACAAAAAGTATATAATAGAAAGGAAAAACAAACCCTCATTTTTTATATGTATATACCTATATTTTTTAACTAGAACATAAAACATTCTTCCTCATTTCAAACATATACATAATTGTGATTGGCAAGAGTACCATATATATTCCAGATCGAAAAAAAAATATTCACCTTTTTTTGAACCTTTTTGTTAACCTAATGTTGGTTAACCTTCATTTCCATGGAAGAATCATCACTAGATTGGGTAGAGCATATATGCTAGTTTCAATATCACAGGTACTGGTATAAAACAATAGATATAGTGATTGGCAAGAATACCAGTATGTATATATATATATATATATATATATATATTTTTTTTTTTTTTTTTTTTTAGTTCAGGAAGAACCGATTCGCCTCTATTTAAAGGGCATATCTCAGCGGAAAAACAAAGAAAAAGTGAGAGGAAAGACAGAGGAAAAAGAAAGGGTGGAGGGGACAGTCGAAGTGGAAAAAGACCAAGGATGACAAGGACTGCAGGGTCGAGCCCCATCATCCTTGGTGCTAGGGCTGGGAGGGCGCATGTGAAACCTCCAGGAACAAGCACGTACAAACGAGCACAAAGAGCACTCAAGAGCACGAGCTTAGAACCCCCTTGCGGGGTATATATATATATATATATATATATATATATATATATATATATATATATATATAGGGTCCCAATATATAAAGGAGGAGATCGATCCGAGGCCAAAAACTATAGGCCAGTGTCGCTTACATCTCATCTCACAAAATATTTGAAAGAATTGTTAGACAGAAAATCTATGACTTTTTGGAAACTCAGAAAAAATTCAATGATAACCAACACGGGTTTCGGTCAGGCAGATCATGCCTGTCACAACTAATGGAACACTACAACAACATTATTGATTCACTTGAAAGTAATGAAAACTATGATGTACTATACACAGACTTTGCTAAAGCGTTCGACAAGTGTGACCATGGAATCATAATACATAAACTGAAATATATGGGAATAACAGGAAAAGTAGGGAAATGGATATATAATTTCCTTAGTGAGCGGAGGCAAGTCGTTACAGTACAAGGAGTATCTTCATCAGAATCAGAGGTCCTCAGCTCAGTACCACAAGGAATGGTATTAGCTCCACTACTCTTCATAATCATGCTAACTGACATAGATGAGGACGTTACCAGAGACAGCACAGTAACATCCTTTGCAGATGACACAAAGATCAGTAGAAAAATACGAAAACCAGAAGACATAGGATCTCTACAAACCGACATAAACAAAATTTACAAGTGGATGGAAGACAACAATATGAAGTTTAACACCGAGAAATTTCAGCTATTACGGTACGGAAAAAGAGAAGACCTAAAGTCCATGGAATATTATACCCCAAATGGACAGGAAGTTCAGAGAAATTCCAGAGCAAAAGATTTAGGGGTTGTAATGACAGATGATGCGAAATTTGAAACACAAAATAAGATAGCAGTAAACAGAGCAAAGAGAATAACGGGTCTGATATTGAGAACTTTTAAACGAAGGGATAGGAATGTAATGATCCCCCTACTGAAAACCCTGATAATACCCAAACTGGAATACTGCTCGGTCCTAACATCCCCATATAAAAAAGAAGACATTAGACAGCTGGAGGGGATTCAAAGAAGTTTCACAGCCAAGATCAAATGGGTGCAAAGAACTAAATTACTGGGAAAGGTTACGAGAACTAAACCTATATTCACTGGAAAGGAGAGAGAGATACACCATTATTTACACTTGGAAAATAATGGAGAAACTAGTCCCTAATCTTACTCTGAATCCCATAACTCCCCAAACACGGTGGAAGGTAGAAACGGTAGACTGTGTCGTATTCCCAAATTGAAGGCGAGACAGGGAACATCCTTAACCTGAAAGAAAATAGTTTTGTAGTGAGAGGACCAAAACTATTTAATCAGCTGCCCAAAGACCTAAGAAACACGAAGGGAGTTGCAGTGGAAATCTTCAAAAGAAACTTGACGCCTGGCTCAGAACAATCCCCGATGAGCCGGGTACCTGGCTATGTGAGGTGGAGAGCGCAAGAATCCAACTCACTACTTCACCAGGCCAACTCGAGAGGAGGGGCGACACGCTTGACCTTCGCGAAATGAGAAATCATCACGTGGAACCTTTGTAAGGTTGTAAGGTAAGGTAAGGTTATATATATATATATATATATATATATATATATATATATATATATATATATTCCAAATAAAAAAATATAAATATTCATCTCTTTCTTTAACCTTTGTGTTAACCTAATGCTGTTTAACTTTCATTATCTGATTCTATTTCCATTGAAGAATCATTATCACTAGATTGATTAAAGCAAATAGTTTCAATATCACAGGTACTGGTATTTATTGCAGATTTGGATGTTGACGAAGCCAATGTAGCACCATGTTTTACTTCACTTTCTTGGAATTTTGCATTTTGGGATATAAATACTAGCTTTGCTGCTCTGTCTGTGCTTAATTGGTTTCTTTTGGCTGTATGGATATTACTGTATGTGCTAAATGATCTCGGAGGTAATGAAAGGGCGAAATAGAGGTGTATGAGTTTGTGTAGGTATATATGTGAGTATGCATGCGTATGTATCTGGAATTCTGGATGTATGCATGTGTATATAAGTATTTATGTATATATTGTATATATGTATATGGGTGTATGTGTATTTATATATATAGGATGGTCTCGTGGGGGGGGGAATATGTCATCGCGGGTCTAAAGGATAGTTAAGTGGGAGATTCAAAATCCGAGGCATGGATGGGAGAGTCCTGGAAAGGTTGGACAATGGGCAGTCAGCTCCCAGCCAGTGTTCTCGCAAGTTTAACGGATCTCAAGATACAAGACTTTCAGTGCAAGAAAGAGGCCAGTTTTTTCTGTAAATAGGCTGAAAAGGACATTCTATACTGGTACCATATGGCCTATTTTATTATTTATTTATTTATTTTATAATATATATCATTGCAAAAGTATACCTT